>CAAKHC010010499.1:21274-57463 GCA_901007825.1 Macroramphosus scolopax | reverse complement strand
CCCAACCAGCTTCATTATTTCACAGACACAGCTGAAACGGGCATCCATCCATCCATCCATCCATCCATCCATCCATCCATCCATTCATCCATCCATCCATCCATCCATCATCCATCCATCCATCCATCCATCCATCCATCCATCCATCCATCCATCCATCCATCCATCCATCCATCCTTACCTCTTTGTCTAATTCGTTGACCAACTTGTCCAAACGGTTGGATGCATTTCTGGAGGGGGACGAGCAGTTTTATTACAGATTATTAGCCAAAGATTCATCGGGTTGTTGTAACCACATTTCTATGCAATATATTCTTAAACTTGCGACACTTTAGATGTGATTTTCCAGTCATTTCCTTCAAAGCAACATAGCATAGATTGTCTTAGCAACAGCGGCCTCTCCTGGCACAAAGGTGAGTACTGCACTACTTGCAACAATGTTTAAAGGGAAAAAACAGATGACCGTTAGGCCGGTCGTGGGAGGATAGTGGTGATATGAACCTGCTGTTCCTCCATCTAAACTCCAAGAAGTACTGTTGCTAAAGGCTAGCGTTAGACTGACTGACAAGCGGTAGGTAAAGATGTAGCCTCTTCTTCTTTCTTCCATCATCAACATTCTAGGGCCCTACAGTGTCCCTCAGGTTTCCTTTCGCTTACACCAAGTTAAATACAAGACGAGACCGTCTGGTCGTGGAGTGAGACTTGGTTTAACGGACGTACTTGAACTTGTGCTCCAGCTCATCTTTGGCCTGCATCTCATGATCGAGCTTTTCCTCCAACTGATGAAGCTTCTTCTGCAGCTGCTCATGACCAGACAAGAAATAACTCTCATGTAAACATCTGCTATAAATCTTTAAGGCTTTGCTTGTTAAAATACGTCTTCACAACGTCCACAAACACCTACATCTTTCTCGCTGTCAGCGCAAAACTCCTTTTCCTCAGAGTTATCCTTACAGCCGTCTGAATCCTCCGCAGGGCTGCTTTTATATCCCTTCAGCAGCCTGAGAGAGAGAAAAGACAAAGGACAGTCATGAATGTCGGGTTCAACTAAGGTGGTTCTCCGGCCCTGGCAGCACCTTTCACTATCCACAAGTAGAAATCTATAAAGAAAGGTGATACACGTCACCCAGACCAGATCCACAGTTCCCATTTCATCATCGAAGTGGCACTGAGTTATTATCCAGACATGCCTTCCGTTTAAAAAAGAACTCAGTGACACAATCTCATGCAGGTGAGAGAATAAAAACATGGGACCATGTGTGGTGGAAAAACAAATACAGCCTAAAGATGTGTAAGGCTCCTTCTTCCATCTGGATGGGTTTATCTCAGGAGACATCCAAACGCATGCCCCCAACACATCCGCTGCCAGATGATGGTGGACCTGTAATGGTGGGCAACTATCCCTGGGAATCATTACATGACTCTACAACGAGGCTGCGTAACGACCAGGGATCCTGAAGCTGTTTTACAACGTGAAACGATGGTTTCCAGAAACGTTGGGAGTTTACATCACAAGAACTCAGTTTTAAGGATGCTTTTAACACACAGGCCTGATAGGCTGCTCAGTATTCATACTTTGTCAGGATAGTTTTAACCTCAATCTGCAAATACTTCGGACTGAGTTAAATGACATAATTCTGACCTCGACTTAGCTTCTTTAGCTTCGTTTAAAAGAAAAAACTGTTCAAACTTGTGCTGAATCTTCAGCTTGATGACTGAAAACTGAGAATAAAATCACTGAGATCGAAAATTGAGTTTTCTTTTATTCGTCTAACCGAGCAGGAGGTAGAGACGAGGGTTTGGGAACTCAGTTTCATCATAAGCAAACGGGGCATTTAAAGGGGCTGTCAGAACAAGGCAGCAGTGTGGAGCCTGAACAGACTTACAGTGTGCGACTGGTGTAAGACTGTATTAAAGGTGAGGGTGTGAGGCTCATGTTTGAGGCTCACTACTGTCCTTAAGTCCTGAGTCAATGTAAGTTCCCCACACATGAGAGCTACATATGTCTGAGTGAAAATCTAAATCAAATATTCAACCAGCAGGAGTTCAGTCAAACATGATTCCACGTTAAAAGACACTTACTGGTCTTCCTTGAAGTATGTGAAGCCGACAAACGGTAGCTGGTTGCCCACAAAGGCTTTAGGTGGAGGAAAGGTCTCGGCATTTCGTTTATCTTCTTCGATGTTGTCAAAGTTACTGGTGTCTATGTCGCTGTTCAGCTCTGGCACAACTGGAGGCACAGCTGGATGGTAAAGAGAGAGAGAGAGTCATGGAGCAAATGAGGAGTTGAGGGAAACATCATTTTACATGATCAGACTATCAATATCTAAATAAGGTATTGGAATGTTTGATACACTTTCAATAAACTCCTCACATTTTCTGCTTCTGTGTAGACACTATGCCAACTTTACACTGCTTATAATGGGAGTAGGTTTTCGACAGGTTGGCGTGAGGCTGCCACCACTCCTTTTCCCGTACAGTGCTCACTTTGTGCCCCCACACACAGTGCCTTTCACAAATGTAGCCTAAACAAGCCAGGAAAGAAACGCTCCGTCTGCTCTCTTCCCAGGGCAGCACGCACACTTTAAAAAAGCCTTTGCACACCAGGCAGACAAAAATGTGCCAAACAGCCAATCAGATAAAACTAAGCCAGTCCTTTAACATATAAATAGCTCATAATTAAGAAAAAGCAGCCATTATGGATCAAATTACTCTGACCAAGGCATTTCTGGCTCTGAGCAAAGAACTCATTACTGGTAGGTTAAGACGCAACCCTCAGCGTGACAACCAGAGACGGTGGATAAAATACAGGGAGAAATCAAGCGCAGGAATGAAACAAATCGGGGGAAATAAAAAGGATGAAGCAGAAAAAAAATCAAAATGTGGTAAGACAGAAAGAGCGGCACGCCGTTCCACGCAGGCCCTTGCGGCACGACTTCCCAGAATGCTCTCTGATAGCGGGAGGCTAATGACAGGCAGCCGTGGCCACAGTGAGAGTGAGAGAGCGGCAGCAACCCTCCGACTGGGGCGCCCTTCTCATTAGACCAGTCCACACAGGCCGCACCAGTAGCCCCACCCGCCCCTGTGGGGCTGTGCTGCGTCCTTCTGGCCCGTCCGTCCATTCATCCATAGCGATAACTTCTTTATTCATATGCATGTTGAGCTCGATCACCATGGAAAACATAGAAAACAACTGCACACAACAGGGAGCGATGTGCCCCCTCAGAGAGGGAGTTTGGAGCAGCAACGCTGGGAGATGGCGGAATGGCAGCAGGGTCGTGTTTTGAGTGTGCGTTGGTGAAAGGGCATGCACGTGCAAACATGAAGAGAGCAGGGCAGCGCAGCCCTGGCAGATCAGTGGTTTCTTGTTCCAGACTGCCAGGCTCTGATCAGAAGTTCTGTCTGTTGTCATAATCAGAACCAGGTGAAGCAGAGAGACGGAGTGGCAAGTACAAAGAGCCTTCATGTAATTATATACAGGCACAGAGGTCCTCTTCATATAGCTGATATATTATCTTCCCTTCGTTTGTTTTTCTACCTGTTTTCTCGTCCCTTCTTCTCTCAGTACAAATTAAGTGTCATATTAAAATCTTTATCTTCCTTTTTCTTTAATCATACACCCGTTAGCCATGAATAGGATGGACAGAAACCTCTGAACAAAAATAAGTACATGGCTTTGTATGTTTCAAAGGTGACTTCCCCATATTTAAAATGCTGTTTTTAACCGCCAATTAAGAGGTATTAAACATCCCGGCCTGATACCACTGCCTGTTGGTATGTCAACAAACCACCATACAGTATAAAAACTGCACTGTTTTATATAAACCGTCCCTATTCTGTAGTTCTGGAGCGTCCCTCATATGCAGCTGGTTTCCCTGCAGGTTTTGTGCATCATTTGCTCACTTTTCTGCACAACATTCCAGCATAGAAAGCAACATACGGGTGGAGAGCTATGAAAAGCATGTGTACCATAGATGCAGGCCTCAGGAGATGGAAACACACTATGAGCTATGCCGGAAAATATCCAGATTGACGATTATAAGAACTACAAACAAAGAATGGCAGAAGAAGAAGAAATGAAACAATCACAAAAAATATTAGTTATTTAATCCAACACTTACTCTCTCTGATGTTGTCAAAGGTCCACTGGTCATTCTTGAAGAAGGGGTGGCTTTTGATCTCATCCACTCCAGTGCGGCCCAGACGAACTGTCCTGCACACAGCAACAAGCAATCAGACTGTCAGCATGAGCACCACCCATCATCAGCAACATGTCATCCCGAACTCACAGCCGAGTGGACTGACCACTGGGCTCAGACCACAGCGCCTCCGCTGACCAGCGGGGAGAGCCACATGACCACTGCCGCCGCTATCCCGTGAGACAGGAGATAATAGAGATCCAAGAGGTGAGACGGCAGGAGCGGCGTCCAGGAGACAACGTAAACAACCGTAACGGAATGAAGCGCAACTAGTGCTGCCCTCTCTCCTCCTTCTTTCTATTGAACTCAAAACACTTTCTTTCCTTCTCTCTCCCTCTCTCTCTCTCTTTCATCCCACTTTCCTCCCTCCTCCAA
Source organism: Macroramphosus scolopax (assembly GCA_901007825.1). Taxonomy (NCBI): domain Eukaryota; kingdom Metazoa; phylum Chordata; class Actinopteri; order Syngnathiformes; family Centriscidae; genus Macroramphosus; species Macroramphosus scolopax. The sequence continues at coordinate 52,889 of CAAKHC010010499.1, read as the reverse complement.
AAACTGGGTAAAGGGCCGGAGGCGTGCGGCAGTTTGGGCTTGCCACGTGTGGGACATTCCAGACCCAGCCAAGAGGAAGGGAGAGCAGGGGCGGGGAGGAAGAAAGAGAGAAGGGCGAGTTTTTAAAACCCCCGCAAACAAAAAAAAAAAAAAAAAGGAGAGAAAAAGATTGACATGCAACAAACCGGGCTTTACAGGACCTGTTTTGGTGCCCGGAAAACGTGCAAAGGAGAACGTTAATGCAGGAAGGGGAGGATGGAGAGGAGGGAAGTGGAATCAAGAAGAGGCAGAAGAAGAAACTTAGAAAAAGAGAGGGGTGAAAACAGGAGGAAGAAGGAAAGGTAATCCTACATGGAGAGGATGGTGTTGCTCACAGGGATGAGTGGGTGATTCAGCAGGACAGTGTGACTGAACGAGCTGGTGGTCAGTGTTCATGATGTGTGTGTTGCTGTGCACTCTTCCACATGTGAGATTCTGTGCGGTGAGAGAATAGTGAGCGAGAAGGTAAATAAACGGAGGAGTGAAAGGCTGCTCTGTAGTGAAGCAGAGAGGGCCTGTGTCTGAGCCGGCTCGGGGGGGGGGGGGGGGTTACTAATGTAAACAGGAAGTGGTCTCTTCGAGGGGGATAGGCCACCAACCAACAACATGACACACCCACATATTCGTGCAACTTCCATCTTTCAGAGTAATAATATGTCATTACAGAAAAAAAATATGGGTTTTAGAAACTTCAACTAATTCAAGACAGAATTTGTTTAAGTGTGTAATAAATCAGAATGATATTCTGTGGTTTTCTTGTGTTTTTCTTATCTTAAATGGAATTTGTCCCATTTAAACACCTAGCGTACAAGCGACATAGTCTGTTGCGTCTAACTTTCTCTCCGAGCGATCGGTTTGCATGTAAACAGCCAAAATAACAACCGTTGTCTTTCAGGAATTTGTGCGGTGATTTCTTCAGATGATGTCATGGTTTTACAATCCAAGTTTCAGCGGTGCTGAAGCAGGGAAGCGACTGCTGGTGTGAACGGGCCACGTTTCAGACCATACTTTATATATTAAATATCAAATATTAAACAGACCTTTAAGAAAGAAATTGTAGCATATTTCTAATACTTTTCAATTATTTACAGACGTGTGATTGCTGCAGTTGCGTACAATAAGCCGATAGCACTTCTGGATTGTTTTATGATTTAGAGGCTCGTGAGCAGACCTGTCGGTTAGGAAGGCGCAGATAAGGTCTTTGGCGTCCTTAGACATCGCAACATCATCTGGGAAGACCAAGGAGTTCTTGTGGTTCATGATCTTCCCGTAAGTTCCCACCAAGGATTCAGCATAGAAAGGAGTTTCACCTGTGGAGACAGTCGTATTCAGCGATGATTGACTGACTGAAAGAGGAATGAGTGAGTGTTTCACATCTAACATGCTGTTTGAATAATAGTGATGAATAAAAACATGGCCGAGTGTACGAGGGCTCTCACCTGTGAACAACTCGTATATAAAGACTCCTACAGACCACCAGTCGCACTCACGGCCATAGTAACCATCACCACCCTGGGACTGGAGCACCTCGGGGGAGATGTAGTCCGGCGTGCCCACGGCTGTGTCGCAGTGCACCATGCCTGTCTTCTGGCAAACAAATAAACAAGATAAACTAAAGAGGGAGAGCAGGAATGCAACAGCAGTGACAGTAATAGATCTGAAGATTGACTAAACCATACTTCCGTCACACCACAGCTTCCGTGGCTTAAAACTCACCATGCAATAATGAAAGTATGAATCCACTTAAAAACAGATTATGGCCTGCGTGCTACGAATGTCCCACATTTTTCATGTAAGAAACAAACAAGCTTTACAATATTCTGAATATTTTGAGAGAGCCGGTAGAAGTAAAAAAAAAAGCTAATTTAATTTAATCAGATGTAATTTAGAGCCCCAACTCTTCCAGAGGTTTATAGAAATGCTCCGCGTTCAAAGGATAGAAAATATATAACTTATAAATACTCTTAGATTGAGCCAAAATGTGTGGAGCCACTTGTAAACCGGCTATTTTGACGATACTGTGGTAAAAACAAAAGGTGGAAAAACATTTCCTGAACCACAGCAGAGGCCGAGGCGGGACTCTGCTCTATTCTGGTTGTTTAGCGCAATAACATCTTGGGTGTGTAAGTTTGAGCTTCCCCTTCACGATCTGAGCACTTGGGGGAGCACTGGAGCTCTGAGAAAAGGAAACTTGAAGATAGAAATGTCTCTCACTCTCAATTCAAGAGATCTAAGCAGCTATATTCTCTTGTAAGAAAAAAGCTGTAAAACTCTTTTCTGTCTCAAAAGCATTCGCTAACAACAATAACAATAACTTACTGAGTCCATCTTCATGCAGGTGCCAAAGTCTGCTATCTTGAGGTGCCCTTGTTGGTCTAGCAGCATGTTATCAGGCTTAACGTCTCGGTGGATGAAGCCCATGGAGTGGATGGCGTTCAGCGCCAGCACCACCTCGGCTGTGTAGAAGCGCGCCCACTTCTCGGGTAGGTCGTAGTTCATGGTGAGAGTGACCAGGTCTCCTCCTGGCATGAACTCCATCACCATGTAGAGGTGGCGGTCGTCTTGGAAAGCACAGCACAGCTGGGAGACAACAAACGCAGTCTCGTCATGTCATTCAAAAGTCACATGATGTCATTATTTTGATACGGATTTGGTTTAAATAGCTGTGTGTGTGTTTGTGGGCGGTTCCATGTGGTTGGTTCCATTCTTGTGAGTGTTTAAATGTAAAAGCTGTGCACACCTGGACGACCCAGGGGCTGTTAGAAAAGGCCATGATGTGCCTCTCCTCCCAGAAGAATGCAGAGTCCGACCGCTTGATCATCTCGAACTTGCTCAGCTGCTTCATGGCGTAAACCTTCTTCGAGGCCTTGTGACGGACCTGCGGCGGACGAGGGCGAGACGTTAGCGTGCAAACAGTGATAAACTGCGCGAGGACAATAAAAACAAGATTGCCGGAATGTCACATTGACCGAGAAAACACGAGAGATGGAGACCCATAGTTAAAGGGACACACCCATGGAGAGACATGCTTACACAAGAATTCAAACACAGATACACAAAGCCCCCCCTCCGCAGCAGGCTTCACGCTCTGCACCAGACACTCTTTCTCCCACACAATGCGCCTGTCCAGGCACGTTTCTACCACAAGAACTCAGCAGAGACCAAATTCAAGCTTCCACCAGCACAAAAGTCAAAACATCTGTGAAAAGGCAGTTTGTCGCTTCTTCGCCAGTCGAATTGGTCATTTTGTCAAGAAAGAAAAATGAAACAATAAGAGCAGATGTTACGTGTATTGTATTTTAGTAGAACTACAGATTGTTGTTCACTCTACATACTGAACCCCTTTTTCCACCAAGCTCCAGTTCAGTGGACAGTTCGTAGCTGGTTCCCAATTTCACGTTTGAACAGCTGAGGGCCGCATCAGTCAGGAAAACTAATTCAAACAGCGTCACCAAAACTTTGCTGGTCGATAACCAATAACTGCTGACATCATGGGGCTCAAGGCGGGATCTTTGTGACCCACGAGACTAAAGAAAACAGGTAGTGCAGCATCTCGTCTGCCTAATCCAACAAGAAGAAGAAACAGAGCCAACCAGTCATGTTTGGATGCCAATGTAGGAAATCCGATACACCAGCTGGGAAAGTGGAAGGGAGTGACAAGGCTCTATAGATCCTTCTGGATTAGGAGGTTTGCATGTTGAACCATCTCCGAACCGCCAGCATCAGCCCCCGAGGTAGCACTAGGATCATGGTGAATGGTGGAAAGGGGGAACTAATGGATCACATATTATTGCTGGAACTTTGCTGCAAACTGCTCCTTTAACAAACATCTGTAGGGCTTGTTTCTACCCATCTCCTGCTCCATATTCCTTCATGTCACACTGCACTGCAGCATCGAACACCAACACACTTGTTTCTTTACTCTGAAGTAGCTCACCAGCTGCACTTCTCCATAGGCTCCTCTCCCGATCAGCTTCACTCTGTCAAAGTCTTCAAGCTTGACCTGCAGATCTTGCAGCTGGCTCACTGTCTTTTCATCTGCCCGACAGAGACAGACAGAGACACATGTTACCACGGCAACAACAAAATCAAGATCCAATCATTTAGGTTGAGAGCGGAAGGTCGGCTGTTACCATCTGGATCAGGGAGACGACGGTCTCAGTCTTTGATTGCGCAGAAATAAGTTTAATCATAGCGGAGAAGGAATTTATAATTCGACCAGCTAACACAGATTAGCGGGAGGCCGACGTGCGGACGTAGATGCTGAAGTTTGTTTTATAAAACTGATGTAAATATCACCAGCAGGAACAGGCCTCTGGTGCAAATGTAAATGTTTTAAATAGATCAAATCTGAATAGATACAGCGCAGAAATGACTATAAAGGTCACTTCTCTTTAGAAAGAAGAAGGTCTGAAAACAAACCGAAGTGTTATTTTGGCTTTACAAAGTTCCAGGGCCAAAAAAACAGTCAAGTTAAATAACAAAAATTCCTAAAATGTGTTTATTCATGTCTTTGTTATCTCGTGTTTGACCTTTTGCAGAGACAGTTGTATATATTGTGACTCGTCTCTCGCATGTGATCTGTAGAAGAGGGAGGAAGATTCTCCAGGCCAGACATGCTTTTCGTCCTCTTGACGACTGTAAACAGTTTGCGTGCTCGAGAACAAATTACCTACACAATTCATAGGGACCATTAGGCTACGACTGGATTCATATACAAACGCACAGACATACGGAGGCTCTTACATCGGTTCAGGAACGTCTCTATGTTTTTGTTTTTCCGCAGGGCCGGGTAGTTCAGATCATTCGCCAAGGCGTTCATGGAATCCTGAAAGAAAAAAGAAGGAAAATATGGTTAAAAGTTGCGAGAGACAAAGAATTAACAAACACAAAGTAGCTATAAATCTTTTACTTCATCCCGAACTGTATCCAGCCTGAATGAGATGTCCTCATGTAGGAATGTGCGATTTCATAATCTGCTCTGTCGCTTGTTTTCTGTCACGTGTCAAACTCTTCTGAAGTCGATACAGCCCCGTACCTCAAAGTTACTTCTGTTGCATTGATGTCATTTAGGGATTTAGCGTACAGAGCAAGCTAACCAAGTCTAGCTGCCTCGATTCAACCCTCCCCGGACGACTGGGACATGGATGACAAAGAATCCTCCGGATCTGTAATAATATCCAACATACTAACTGTTTTGCATCTCAAAGTAAAGAAACAAATATAATCAAAACTTGGTAATATTGTTGCAACAATTGTTCATGTTGGGAGGCGAGAAAACAGCATTTAGTTCTGATCTTCTCAATCTGTCATAACAAGCTGGGAACAGTGTTTCTAAAAGCTATAAAAGACTGGTGGAGTGTGAACAGAAGATAATAAGGAATGAATAAATGTATGAGAGATTACTTTACATCTTTGTGAACCGGGCTCTAAAGGCAACGGGGGCTTCTGAAAACAACACTGTTAATGCGGAGCACAGCAAAGCAGTAACAAGAAGACGCTAAGAGATCGGATGAAAAAGACATTCGACAACAAAAGCGTGATGCTGTTACAGCCCCCGGCCCAAACTCACAGACCATAAACCAGGCCCACAAAAAAACCTGCTGCAGCCAGACACACACACGGAACGCCTCCCGAAAGCTCCACAAAGTGGGACAGCGGGGGCATTGGACTGAAAGCTGTGGCCTCAGTAACGTCATCAGTGCTTAAATCAGTGGTGTAGGGTTTCACATGGGACCGAAATATCTCCGTGATCAAAACGCAGGGCCGTTGGGCAGGTGGGAGCGTGAGAGACGGCGAGGTATGACCCTCTGTTTCCCCGTAAACAAGAGTCAACCGGAGCGTGCATGTGTGTCGGAGGTGTTCAGCCGCGGTAGCGTCTATCAGTCTTGTTTGTTCCCGGGACATGTGCGTGGATGGGCAGGGGGCATCTGGAACAATTCTATACCTTTAAATAGCAGCGGTGAGGAGAGATCTCCCCCGCTGCCGACGGGTGGAAATAGACCAACGGCTCACAAGCTATTGTGGGACAAACAGCTTATGGGTTTGGAAGCAGGCGGAGTGCCGGAGGATCTGCAGGTTTAGATCCCAGATACAGATTTAAAACCATATCATGATCAGTTTTAATGACCACGGAGACCAAGAACTGTCCAGCACTGCATTAGTCAGTGCTGATGCTGGCAAACACTTGGAGATGTGTGTGTTTTCCCTCAGACCATCCTGAGGAAATCCTAAAGGTTGTTTAACTCAACCAGCTTGTTTGTCGAAGGCATCGTCGGATGAACATTCGAGGGCAACATGGAGGTTCTACGCAGCCACGTACTCGACTCCTGCCAGAGACAATTAGAGCGAACTGGTTTGATTTTTGGACAAATCTGAACACGATCTCGGAGTGTCTGTTAGATAACATCCCCCAGGGGCTCCGCTGTGAGCCGACACATGAGCACACGCGTCGGAGAGTCCAGAATCCGTCAAAGAGTCAGCGGCGTTCTGCTCACGCAGATTCAGCCTCTAAAAAGGTGTTGAAATTTGCCCCACAAACTGCTAATAGTTTTTAATTTCCTTCCTGGTTCTGCACACGTGTCAACATTCTTTACAGAGGAGCTTCCTCATAACTCTGACACATGTTGGTATGTTTCCTCTGTTTGGACTCTAACAGTCATACAGACAAAGGTTTAGAGTAAACACAACGCTTCCTTCCAGCTGTATATTATAACCAAAATATACTAATAGCGGGAATCGATTTCTTTTGACTTGTGTTTACGTTGTCTCGTAACATAATTAAACACCCTGTGAAAATGTTTTCAACTGACGCGTCACACTCTTGTTGATGCAGTCGATGAAGTGTTTTCATTCCATAAAGGCCCAAAGTCTGAACGACTCAACGTGACTTAGCAAATCGAAGAGCTAACAGGAAATGGAAATTCCAAAGTAACAGGAAATTACTGCATATAAAAACTGCATAATTGATTCAATGTATTCTAAAGTGATGAACTCATTGACTGATTAATTTTGAGCTTTTTACCGATGGATTCATATTTTGAGTCTCTCAATTCTCAATTAATTATTTGAATATTTCCCCTTTTTTATTGCCCATTAAAATATCAAACAATGAAATACTAAGTATTCTTGGGCGGTACTCGACTTTTGTTATCTGAAACCTTCCTGGAGTTTTCCAATTGTGTGTTATACAGTGTTACCAGCTGATTAAGCTCCTGAGAAACCGGCGTCCCGCACACGTTGTGCAATACGCACAATTGCTGTGGTTCATGTGATATGTCATGGGAAAGGGGAGAATCTTGTGATTCAATTGATGAAAACCATTTCAAGGAACAATCACAACAGTGGGGAAGCCTCATAATATACCACAGGTTGATGTCTGTTACACTGACAAAGGTCCAAGTCAATTATATATTCAGTCCAAAACACATAAGTACATCATTAAATACACACAGGACGGCTGTTGTGTATCATTAACTCGAGTTTATTCTCGGAAAATGATCATATTAGTGATTTATTGTATTGCCTAATCAGTTATTAATTAATAAGATGCTTTATTACTATTTCTGTGACACTTCCGATCCGCCATACAAACACCAGTCGCTGATTATCTTATTAATTATCACTATATTCACAATGGGTTATTACAAGTAAATGATACATTCCCATCACATGAGAGGCTGAACCGTGCAGCTGTGGGACACCTGAACCATTTTAATCATTGATCAGTTGACATATTTGTAACTGATACATTTTGCAATGAGCTATGAAGTTATGAAGTGTCAAAACACGGACGTACAACAATAACGACCTCTGCAATACAATCGATACGGAAATTTAAATGTATACACAACAGCTGATCCTCTCTAAAGATCAATAACATCCCCAAACCATCTTCAGTGTGTATAGAAAACTGCTTGTGGACAAACAGGATAGAGTGAGGTCACGGCGGGTTATCTCCATCTGAATACCAGGAAGTGACTTCAGCTTCCTGTGGTTGCTGCCTACATCAGGCAGCATGGCGGTCATTGTTATGTGGCTGCGGAGCTGCTTTGGAAGCAGCTGCGACACTGATGAGACTGATAATGATGACTGGCGAGGTTCGGAGAGGCAGCTCACGTGGGCTGAAGTGCGTTTTATTCATTTCATGGTCTGATTAGGTCACTTAATCCGGGTTGCTTTCGTACATCACAGTAAAAGAGGTTCACACTGGGCTTTAACTCTGACTTTAACATCCTGTAACTGTCAACTTATCGACCTCAGTAATGACTCAGAACCATGTTTGGATGCGTTTTCTTTCTGCAACTGAATAAACATTTTTTTTTTATATTTCCCCTGTGTTCGAAACATTTCAGCGAAGCCCCCGAGATAAAATCATGTCAAGACACTTCCTCTGGGCAGTTTGAGCGGGAATATTCTTATCTTACTTCGTAGAATGGCAACATGGGTGTTTGTTGTCGGAGGTCGGGGCAGCGGAGGCTTAGTGGAGGCGGACGTTTTATCAAGGTTAGCAGAGTTACATTCTTGGGACAGGTCAGAGGGAGGACATGTCAATTAAAAGCCACACCTCGACAAGTAATCCCAAACGGACATTGATGGAGTGGTGAGGGAAGGTGAATGAATCAACTCCTGACTGAGCAGAACTTGATAAGTGGCCTGATTGATTGGTTCAAATCCACGAATGACTTCCAGCCAGTTGAACAACCGATCCTGTATGAAACCATTTTGATCATTTAGTTGCTCTTATTTTGTTAACAGATAAACATCTGCCTCCGCCATTGGTGGATATCATCCTAGTTACTTATCTGCAGGGTGACTTCCAGCTGATACCAATGTTTGGCCACAACATCTGTGCATGCCTGACAACAGGTCCATAAAATAAATGTCAACACGTGTGACACTGTGTTCCAAACTGGAAAAAGGGGGCTTAACTCAGTGCAGGTGGGGTTTCCCTCTGCTGCATCCCTGATTAAAAGCCAAAGTACTGTTAAACAGCAGATGGCAGACTGTGAAATCAAGTTATAGCCTATTTATAATAGTCTGCGTGTCCCTGTGTGTTAATTACAGCTGTCCTATGAGCTCATGTGATTGGCAGAATTATTACTCAGGGTAAAACTATGTGTGTGCTATCTCTCAGACTGAGTTATGGCCCATTACAGACCTCGGGGGCAAAATACAAAACTCACCAGCAGTGTTTCCAAGTTTAAAGCCGACTGTGGATTCCTCACCAGGGACTCCAGCTTCTTCAGCCGGCTCTCCTGTCTCCTCTCCGCCCCGGACATAACTGCAGTATAATGTATCCAGTTCAAATGTTATGAATTAGCTAAAACACCTGGTGGCCTGTTTCCGCTACGACTTGGCCCGGCTTCCCATGTCAGCTCGTCAGTCAGCTGCGGTTGGAGTTGTCAGGTTAATTATTTATCCGCTGCCAAAGTTCAGTGTCTCGCTCCTTTTTCACGGATACCGGAGAAGGAAAAATCCAGTCGGACGTTTTTGGAGCCGAATGAAAGCGACCTTCACGTTCAGGTGCGTCTCGTCTGCTCCCAGGTAGGCACAACAAACTGTGAACCGACCGACCACAGCGTGTCCGACCTGTGGGACCCACCACTGTCACTAGACACGATGAGTCAGGACAACTTCCGGTTGTTACTACCAAAGTAAAGCTCACGTTCTAACTTTTTAAATGACAAGAAATATCATCAAAAATAAAGTGAGCATGTAAAAGGTTTTAAAGATGATAGAAGAAAAAAAGAAAAGGTGAGTCGCAATTTAAATTATCCAACCAATTTCTATTTTCTTGAATCTGATGTATTCATATTAATCTGGAGGCCGATTATAAGGAAATGTATTATTAACTGCCATACTGTAAAAATATAAATATTTTTTTCATCATTTTATATTTATCTGTCTTTTATTTAATCTATCATATCCGTTATCCCACTAAAGTACATTGTATTGCATTTTAAATTTCTGTATCTATCCATACCCCTAATATGATAACCTCAGACAACTACAGCTAATGCTTTTATTTTGAAGGTAGATTCCTCCTGTATTACTCGGTTTTATTTCGGGTCACTTGACACAGTTTACCGGTAATTCCACAGTGTGTACCAATAATTGTTTTGAGGACTCCTGCCAACCGGGTTTGGTCTCTGTCCTGCCCGTCGAAGTTGCCCCAGCCCGGGATACCACCTGCCCTCTAAATAAACGCCAATGGAAAGCTTCCAGTAAGCCCTCACCAAGCCGGAATTCCTGCTCCCTTATCTCTTTCATCTGTTCTACCGCCTCAGTTCAGAGCCTCGACCAACTTTCAGTATTTTAGGAATGCTGATGCGCAGCCTTACAGACACGCTGGCACTAAAAATAGACGTTTACAGACACTGCAGTGTGTGAGGAGTCCTCATCTTAATGTTTGGATAATTATTTTAAGTTTATGAGCTAGTTATATATTCAGATTCAGTCGGATAAAGCACAACAAACACACAATAAGAACATCAGCAGCATAAAGAAAACACACCGGACATGTTCTGGCTCTTAGAATAACTTTATTTTTATTTAACTTTACAAAGAGGTCTCCACCAAAGCTCTTGGTTACTATTCAAATACAATCTGTGAACAATCTATTCAGACAGTGGGTACAATGTGTGACAGTGGAGGGCAGAAAATACCGACGCTATTCAGGCAACAACAGCAACATATGTTTTGGCCAAACTTTTGATTAACACACAAGGGCAAAAAAATGGCAATGATTAAAATGTGCAATAAAATCAATAATGGCAGTCTCAATAATGTCTTTTTTTTTTCCTGCCTCTGGCGTAGTGAGGACAATTTGTTAACACCTCACATGGGTTGATGTCATCGCTGACTCACACAAAGTCCCCATGGCCGGCCGAGGATGACACTGACATGATGGCATGACCTGTAGTGAGGATGTAGGCTGGAATGAGTGGGGCGACGGCGGAGTGTGTTGCAACTGTAGGCACTCTCAAACACACACAAACACACAAGAAGGGCATGTAGCTTTGGAAAAGATGGCAGGGGGGGGGGGGGGGGGGTCACATTTGAAGTTATTCTAGGAGTACGTCATGATGGCTACATAGCCGAGGCAACTCTTCATTAATGAGAGGCTTTGGAGGACAGCTGACTACAGCCTAAATCGTCTTTATATGACAGTGCTTTACTGGTAGGCATGATTTGGATGTAAAGATAAAAGGATGAGCCAAACAAAGAGCATCAGTCGGTTGGCACCAAGTGCAGCATTGTGTTGTGTGTAAGAGGCTCTAGCAGACTGCCTGTGTGCCTCCTGGTGCTTCCATGTCCGAGACAGGCAGGTTTTTAAAAGCAAACACTGCACTCTAGTGGGGGATACAGCATACAAACATATGGACAAGCGGATTTTAAGAGCTTCGGGTCTCACACATACAATCAAAGAAGAAGAAGAAAAAAAAACATTTGACAAAATAAAGTACTTTTGTGAAAATCTACAGATATATCATCCATAAGTTAATATAACATCAAATAGTATCCGTGTGATGTTCAACTAGAAAAAAACGGAAATCTTACAATGGGGCGAGTGTTGGCGAAGCCTCTAAGTGATCTAGCTGGATCAAATCTCGTTAAGTATTCCCGATAGAGGAAACTGTAATACTGATTGCTGCATACTGCAGCAGTTGACGGTTGAGTATAATACCACGTTTGGTAATATGACAAGCCTGTTTATCTAGAATCATCTGATCAAAGACAGTTACATAAAAAAAAAAAAAAAAAAAAAAAAGCAGAGGATCAGTTACAATGTGCCGTGAATATTAACAGGCTTCAAACTGCAGTGAACCTCCTTTGTGCTGAACGTGATTCAAATTCGGATTAAAGCTTTGGCAGATGAATGGCGAGTCTTTAAATCACACGTCTACGGACCAGCGTCGTCAGGACGACTAAATTGTTCACAGACCGCCTCGGCTACTGTGTGTCAGTAGTCATCTCCTCTCGTATTCTGTCACTGTACTGGAGATCGTATCGTACTGCTCGGTCGTCTGTTTTAACAGCCCGGCGAGACTCCCTCCTCACAGCAGGAACACTGCCCAGGGATAAACTTTTCATCTCAGCTAAATTTCTCTTCTCCCTTGAAGGAAACTGAAAGGCAGGAGAGCTGAGTAGAAAATCACAGGCAGCCAGTTGTGAGGAATCAGACCTCAGAACTAGTGTGTTACTGTGTACTGTATTTAGATAGGGCGGAGAGGTGGAGGGGAGAAGGGTATACTATATTCCTGGCTGTCAGTCAAAAAAATAGAAACGCTCCTGAAGTCTGAGCCCCCGTCGGCCAGGTAACCCAAAACCTGGAGTGGGGAGTCAGCGTGGTATATGGGGAGAGGAACAATGTGGCTCTTTGTGCAAGCCGGGCAGAGAAAACAAACCGTTTCCCTGGAAAGAGATCAGGTTCAGGCTCCATCTGAGAAGACCACACAAGGCTGATCAGTGCCCTGTCTGCTGTGTGGAGCGAGGAGGAGGAGGAGGAGGAGGAGGAGGAGGAGGAGGCGGAGGAAGAGTGCATCTGGGCAGCCACACTAACTCAAATACAAACACACTTTAGGGGATTGTCTGACAGGGAAAAAGATCTGAGATGGTGCATATCACCAAACACAACATAATACACTAGTCAGCGATACTTTTTGGTCCAAGACAAAATGTGCGACTGTGTTGTGTCCTTCCCCCACATTGAGTTGTGATAATATGGCCATCTGGACTGCTTCCTGGGTTGGCACCCTGCTGCTGTACAGGCAGAGCAGCGCTCTGGTGGGCTGACAGGCTGGAGGGTGTTAGCACTGGTGTTGTCCACAAGAGGGCGTGGCACTGAATCTGGCACTGCCATACAGTGTATTACAGGGATCCTGTTCATTAGTTGGAGAGGGAAAAAAAAAAAACAGGAGAGGGAGAGAGAGATAGTGTTTAGACGTTATGGATTCTATGTAATTTCCATTTCTGGCATGTCTTACATCAACCTCTGCTGCTGGACGCGTATTCCGTGATCCGCCCGTTCTACGTAAACACTGACAATGAGGCTTTAAGTCATGTCAACAGAACACTCAGATCACTGTCGCACAGGTCACAATCAAACCAAGAACATCTGGCCTCTCTCTCTCTCACACACACTAACAGAGTTCATTCAAACACACATTTTAAACGTAAACAGACACAGATACACACACACACACACACACACTCATGTAAGAGCCACACCGGGGTTCTGCACTCCCTCTGTCCCATCGTGTTTTAGTTCAAAAGCTCAGCGAATACCCATGTGGTGTGATCGGATTACACGAGGCTATAAAATATCCCAAATAAACCCAATGAAAACTAGACACACAAAAAAAAAAAAAAAAAAACGGACTGTTTTCCTGAGGTGAAATCCTCCAGTTTGGCTGCTGATTGTGTCAGAGTGAGAGATATTTTTAAAGACGTTTAGCTGCGGTGGCTGCGGGGACAATAGAACAGGACAGCAATTCTCGGCTCGGAGCACCGAGGTGGCGAGCTAAAGTCATTCACATACGACGGGGGCCGGCTCCCATTACACACAACGCGGGGGCCATAAATCCGTCTGCACGACACAAACAGCACACTGTGATTTCATATGTATCTGTTGCTAAGGGAACGCTTGCAACCACAACAAATGACAGAGAGTAAATTGGGTGCTCATTTAGTGAAAGGGAATCTCATAATGCTCGGGCGCAAAACGTTTGAGGTGGTGTTTTCATTTCTAAATACATATAGTAAGTTGACTCTTGGTCTATTGGGGGGGGGAAACAACAGGTCAGTTGAAATTGAAAACTCTGTAATATCAGCAGATTCATTACCGGATATACAGTAAAACTATCTCATCGTGGCAATACGCCAGCGGGTGAGGACGGATAGGTGGTGTGACGGGCGTTTGGACGACCAATCAGGCAGGCGAAATTAAAAGGTCAAAGCAAGAAGACTTTTCCGCTCCACTTAAAACCACATCTGGTCGGCAGTGGACAGCCGGGGTGAGTAAAAGGGAGGAAAAGGAAGGAAAGGGAAGACTGCTAAAGTCATACATGTGAGACAGACAAGCCCGAGCCAGAAGAGGGTGTCACTATGACATGTGAAATCGAATCGCTCCGGGGTCTGTTTGCTCATTAAGCCCCGGAGCTCGATCACAGCTGAGGGCTGGCTCTCGTATTAACCGACCGTCTGACAATCATGTCTGCCTCTACGATGACCTCAAAAGATGTCTGCTCTGCCTCACTTTTCATACCGTAAGAAGAAGGTTTGACTTTGGGTCGCAATTAGTCAACCTTGCTTTATCTGTTTCTCGTCCCGGGTGTCGGATTGAACACCCGACCTCCGTTTTGATTCAACAGCAGTCATGATCTCTGCCTGTCAATGAGCCAAGACAACGAACCCATAACCTTCCCAACCGCTTGGGTAACCGCATATGCAAATTGGTTACAGTTAGCGCATGCATCTTAAGCAGACGCCCGTATAACTTGGCGATACGGAGTCTGTCTGTGGCGAAATGGTCGCCTTTCAAAGTGACTCTCCCTGCCTGTGCCCTTCATCCCCTTCCCCTGCTGTAACCTTAGAGCACTGAAGGGTGCCAGGTTACTGGGATTCTCTCTCTTTGGCGCCATGCTGTTTAGTGACCATGTGAGACCTGTGATTAAAATTGCCCCGTGTGAATCTGTGGATGCACACATTTCCGATCCCTCGGAGAAACGCGACGCAGACGTAATTGGTGCTTTTAACTTCAAACCGACACGACACGCCACACGGGAGACGTTTGCCACACACACTAATAACACATACGATGCTACCACTCCGATCTATACCTCGTAATGCCTTGTTATAGAATCTCTCACCTCTGTCCTCTACTTGTTCTGATCACGGATTCGCAGGCATCGCCTCTTCAGAGCCGGCTCCATGTCTCCAGCAATGGGCAGATTAGCGGGGCTCCGCAGGCTACCTTTGTCCCTGAGTTTGGGCAGGAGCAGCGGTGTGGTGGTCCCACCTGTCTTTGGCGCTGTGGGCAGGGCGTAGGCATGGTCCTCGTCGGGAAAATGGGGGTCCTCCCCGACCTCCCCAACTACTGCTAAGGGCTCTTCTGACTGACTTACCGGGCCCTCGACGCGCACCGGGCCTACAACAGAGCACTTGTTCTCTTTAATAGCTTCCAGCTCACTGAGTGCAGGGTCTAGTGGTGGTGCTGGTAATCTCTGGGGTAGGGAGGAGTCGGGACTGGCGGGTCTGGATAACATGGAGGACATCCCATTTGGACCATGGTTATAGGATTTCAGGGCAGAAGACATGCCATCGTAGGGATGGGTTCTCCCTTTAGGGCTTGTTGGGGTACGTGGAGGTGAAGTGTGAATGTCCTGGTGGTGGTATACAGTGTCTTGAGAAGGGGACTGTTGTAGAGGAGGGGTGGGTCTAATGATGTCATGGAACCCTGATTTGGAACTCTGCCCTGACTCCCCGAGTACTGAAAGGTCCACCATTGCGTTGGCACTTGGCTCCAGCTTTACTTGGGTTCTTTGAAGCACCCTTTGTATGACTTGACGCTCTGACTGCTGCTGCTTATAGTCCGTCAGCCCCTCTGAAACCGGGGTGGAGCAAGGGGATGTGTTGTACTGTTCTCTGGGGGACAAGGCGCCGCTGTGGGGTGTGGAGGACGGTGACAGGAAGGGCCTCTCTGATTTAACCCAATCTGTATCCCTGGTGTTTGAGTCACTAGGCGAGGGAAGACCATGAGCGAAGATCCCGCCGAATTTGTCTGCTACGAATCGGCCGTGCGCTTCGGGGAACCCTGGAGAATGGACCCTGGCAGCCGTGGATCTGCCCCTGTCTGCTCCGTCTGGCACAGGCTGTATGACTCCACTGTGACTCTGAGTTTCTGGGGTTGCCTTCGGAGGGACTGGAATGGGGATAGGAATGGGTATGGGGACGGGCAGGGGGACAATGATGGGGTAAGGCACCAGGATAGTGGGCTGGGGAAGGAGTGGACTAAAGGAAGGAATACCAAAGTTTATTAAGGGGGGCATCGGGACGGGGCCTCTGGGCATCATGTTCAAGGGAGGGGAGTGCAAGCCAGGAAAGTAGGCTCCTGGGAAAGGATGCATCATTCCAGGGGGATTCATGGAAGAAGTGTGGGGAGGCTGCAGGTGAGGCGAGTGAGGAGGTCTGTGGATCGGACTGGATGAGGCCCCCGGGTGTCTGGGATGATTAGCGAGGGGGCTTCTTAGGCCCTGAGCATGAAGAGGAGGTCTGATGAAGGGCATCGGGATTTGAGGTACCGTCTGATGTTCAAGATGGGGTCGTGGAGGAGGAGGAGGAATAGGAGCATGGTGAGGAGACACCTCTACAGCAGTGGGAGGGGGAGGAGGTTGGATGGGCCTGTCCAGAGTCCTCAGACCAGAGACAGGGAGCTTAGAAGAAGACATGGACTCTGACGGGGAGATTGATTCTGTTGATCCGTGGATTAGCGTCGGCCCTTTAGGGGAGATGTTTCTGTGACGAGCGTCTCCTGCACCACCGCCGCTGCTGTTCCAAGAATCTGGAGTGAGAAGCTTCTGCCCTACTATAACGTTGTCCGACCGCCCCTCCTGGCCGCCTCTGCCCGGGCTGGAGCTGGTCAGAGCCGCGCGGGCTTCTCGGTAGAAAACATCCATCTTATACTGGTTCAGACATTTGGTGCTGCAGAACTGGAGCCTCTCTTCCCCAGATCCAAAGTCGAGGTATTCTTTCGTGTGGCGGACATGCTTACACCAATCACATACCTGCGGTACAGGAGAGAGAGACTGTGGGGGGTCAGCTGAAGCGGAAATCGTTATACAAATATACAGAAGATCGTTGGACGAATTCACCGAGAGTAAAAAGTCAAGCTATACGTGTTTGATACATTTCTATTAATAGTCTCTTCTTACTCTCACGTTGCTGTTTATCTTCATCACCAGTCTGGGCGAGTCCTCTGCATGGGGGTGCTGGGGGGACCTCTCACCGTGGAGGTCTTCATCTCTGGCCTGATAAAAGGGATAATGACACGAAACCACTGGTGAAACAGTTGGTCGGAATACTTCGTATTGATTAAGTTGCACGGCTCATTGGGAAACAGCTGCACTCACTTTAAATCTAAATGTTATCCTGGAATCGATCTGCGGTCATTAAACCAAATTTGAGGGTCTCACATAACGAGTGCAAAAAATAGCTTCAAATTAATTGCCTTGTGTTGCGTGTCGTCAAACTCGGAAAGGTCAGCGCGGCAGAAGGAAATCACTGTGTTGTGAAACAGATACGACTGCACGGCCAAATAGGGAGATAATGCAGGTGATGTATTGTCATACTATTAATGGTCTTGCCAGTATTAATATGGGAAATTCCTCTTGATTCATGTAAGCTGATCTGGTCAGGATCTGAGTGCTCCCCGATCCCATCGAGTCGTGTTGAGTTACGACACATGAGGCAGCTGAAGGTAAGGTATGCGCTGAAAGTGGACACCTAGCCCCAGGCCTCCTGGCCTTCCTCTCAGACAAGCAGCGACAAGCCAACGCCACCGCTTCCCTCCCCACGTCTAGAAAAACTAGAGGGCTTGTTGCAGACGGTCTGCCCGGCCCACCTCCTCGTCTCTGTTATCGTATGAATAAACCCCATCGCGGTGTAAACAACCGCCGGGGTGAAAGGTGATACGGCTGCTCGTCACCTTGCGCCCTCTATGGAGGGTTCATCCATGTCATAACGGAAGGTGAAAAATCACGGCGGTGTGCATCGGAGCGGCGCTCTGCAGTGGCTGTTTTCCTGTCCCCGCTCTAATGGTCGGCCCCTCGTCCATTAACGGGAAACTGATCCTAAGTGTCAGCTACAAACTTTGACCTCCCTCCCACCGTTGCTCTACTCACTCAATATTAACTAGAAAGTGTGTTCTCAGAGATCCCCCTTGAAGTCTCGAGTGTTTATAGGGAGACACAGCTGATACAAACTTTATGAACTTGTGTCTTATGTCTACTAACCTTATTGCGCTTGAAGTAGGCCCGTCTGCAGGCAGCAAAACACTTCTCGCTGCAGAAGCTCTTGAGCTCCGACCCCATGCATAGAGAATAGCGTTTTACACCTTCCTTCTGGCACCAGACGCACACTATCTGCACGTTCTGCACATCCTCCACTGCAGGGGAGAGGAAGAGAGGCAGATTAGCAATTAGCAAGTGCAAATTACAGAAGGGTGCATGCGGTCGTTGGGTGTCGAAGATCTTAGAAGGACGAGACAGGAGCTGCTGACGCTACCTGCTGATGGCTTTATCAGGGGGACGATGACGGGGCTCTTGTGCTCCTTGGGGATGGTCAGGGATGTGCACGTTGAGGAAGAGGAAGGCGACGGCGAAGAGGAGGGGACGCCGGAGGACTCCCTCTCTCCGCTCTTCATGGCCAGGACAGAGTGAGTGACTTTGGCGTCCAGGCTCTTGGCTTTTAGCAGCGAGTTCTCTGAAAGACACGAACATCCTGTTAAGAAAGGGATCGTATGTTTCCTGAAATACGACGACCTGCAGTCTGACATGATGAGAAACAATGAAGGTATCTGAATGAATGAAACATTAGATGCTACATCTCCTGCAGACAGCACGTATTAGAGATGTATACAGTGACTCAGTGTCTGCACAGTAAACAGGCCGAACCTGTATTGAAGAGGGCTGCTCGGCCACCTGCCTTTACCTTTTAACACCGACACGTGCTGACGCCTTTCTCTGTAGTTTCTGATCTCGTTGGCCTCCGAGTCTCTCAGATCTACCTTGTCGTAGCCGTACCAGCCCAGGAGCTCGTTCATGGTGCTTTCTGCAAATGTCTGCACGAGAGAAGAGCGAGAAGAAATCACTGATTAACATTCTATGTAAAGGGATATTGTAACCGAGCCGTCGGCCGCCTGTGAATGGGGAATTGTGACCGTATATATCTTGTTGCTGGAACTTTTTTTATCCCACGTTAAACATAATCAGACTTTACTACTCCGAAGCAATGAGAGGGTTTCTTTCTCGGCCCCGGCCCTGTTGGAGAAATGAATACGAGCACAGTGGAGTACAGTATGACGCTTTTTTCCATGATGTATGCAAGTTGTTTACTCTTGCTAAATCGGAGACGGAAAGGTTTAAAACCTAACACCAGTGTGAGATCCATGAATCATCCTTTTGTTTATCTCTTCTAATTGGAAATAAGAAGGAGAAACGAAAACTGTTCTCCACAGATGTGTGGTCCCGTGTTTTTTTTTTTTTTATTACGACCAGATGAAAAAAAAAAAAAGCAAAACACAAAGGTCTCTCTCTTTATCCACCCACCTCTCTCTGCGGCTTTGGGAGAACCGGATTGGAGGAGAAACCTGATACGGAACGGGCAGAAATCAGAGCAGGACACCCTACACCGCAGCGAGGTCCCACGGTTCTCGGAAATGCCCCGCTCCTCTCCCCTCGTCTCTCTCCAACGTCCAACACTCTCTCTCTCTCTCTTTCTCCAGCTTTCCCCTCTCTTTCTCTCCAGTACCCCCACCCTTCCCCATCCATCCTCCCATCTTCAACATCTTCCCCTCCACCCCAACACCTTCCAGCCCTGACACCCGACACGCCACCGCCTCTCAGGTTTCACCCTTTTCCAGCAAAGTCAGTCTGCT
The DNA here is from genome assembly GCA_901007825.1 of Macroramphosus scolopax. NCBI lineage: Eukaryota > Metazoa > Chordata > Actinopteri > Syngnathiformes > Centriscidae > Macroramphosus > Macroramphosus scolopax. The sequence continues at coordinate 33,193 of CAAKHC010010499.1, read as the reverse complement.
GTGGTGGTGTTGTAGTGCTCTCGTACCGACTGCACATTCTTTCCCTTGCTTCCCTCGCTCCGACCTCTGCTCCGCACTAAGGGCCTCAGAGAAATGGATCTCTCCCTTCGCTTGTTCACTTTCTGCCGCGTGTGTGTGTGTGCGTCTGGGAGAGTGTGTGGGTGAGAGCGAGCAGTGGTATCATATCCAGCTAAATATGCCTAACGATGATTAAAGTGAGGTATCTGGTGTCCGGTGCGGCGCTCGGGTCTGACGTGGAGGGAGTAGTGAATGTGGTGTTGAAACAGATGTATTACAGAGACAACACTGGGACGGACCTCAGCTGAGTTAGAAATGAGTTTGCCTGCCTTCCCGTCGGCCTTTCTCTTGCCATCTTTCCTCTGCCCTTTTCGATACTCGACTTCTTCGGTGGACATCTCTAGGTGGACATCTCTCGAATTTTACTCTCGCTTTGGCAGCGTCCTGTATGTTTCACATTCCGTCTAATTTAAGTATTGTGTTCCGTGTGATGATTGCAACAATCCGATATGAATACAGCTCAGTGCCTCTTTCTTTTGCAATATTTCTTCTCCCAGCCCTCCGCTTCCCACAACGTTGTTTTTGTTTCTTTTTGGCAGTTCAGACAAACATCTGCTTTGTGAGAGTGACAAGCCATATCCTAAACCACAGCGAGAGTTGCAGCCAAGGGCAACAAATCGGGGGCCGACCCAAAGATTCATCCCATGCAGGCTTACATCAAGCGGGGATATTGTTTCACGTGTTTTGATTAAAATTAGTTTAGTTGTAACACTACACCTCCCCTGGATATCAAAACTATACAATCCAAACCACTTACGCAAAAAAAAGAGCACATTTCCTCCCTCTCAAAAGGCCAGAATCTTCCCCCAAAAAACCTTTAGACTTCTCAGCTCCTGATTGAAGGAGCCTCAGATATCCCTCAGCACCGCAGTCAACAGTCTCAAATAGCGGAGCAAAACCCAAACAAAGCACACGATCCACGGATGAGTTTCCATGCAGTAATAGGCTCATAATGGTGGGAGGGGATCACGACTGTTGCTGTGATTTCACTTGTAGTTGCAAGCAACAGAGGACATTCTTAAAGGACAAGTCCCCCGAGTTTTACGTTATTTGGTGTGAGCTCATATTTTGTTACAGAGACATTTGGAGGCTATTTTTCCCAGTAATGAGGCAGGCTATTTGGAGAATATAAATGTCCCTATGTCTGTTGGGGAAGGCGTGAAAGCAAAACCTCTCTGCGGTGCAGCAAGTGTGCGCACAGCAGGAGCCGGGAAGAAGTGACGCACATCTGGATCTCCGCTGGACATTACAGGGTGCGCGTCCGGCCACAGCTGGCCTGATATGGCGTCACTAGACGGCAGAAGCCAACTTACTCTTTTCACATCTTTAGTCTGATTAAAACGTCCGGTGTTTTCTTTGTGTCTTTCAGTCCGGATGAATGTTTATTTATTAGTTACCCGAGAGGGCAAACTGTGCAAATGTAGTGCTTTGGTAAATGAAAGAAGAGAAATAACTCATGAGTTAGAATAATTCATGAGTTACTTAAAAGACACAATGAATGCATTCAGACAAACACACTATGTTATTATTCCCACTATTGATATTAAAGAAGTTATCGGTTGGTCAACACCACGTTACGCTTCGTAAAACAAAGATTACAAGCTCACCTTCATCTCCTGGTTTATCTCCCTCTTCACGGGATGCGCGGGTTTCCTGCTGCGTTTATTTTCTGGTGGTCTTCCTTTCTCCATCTCTGGCATAGTCCCGGTCTCACTGGATCCGATTTGGATCGGTGTTGGGTTTCAGCTAGAGAGTTTTAGCGGAGGAGCTCAGAGTGAAAGCTGTCACTCCCGGTGACAGCGGCTGTCATTCCCGGACGTCTGAGTACCTCATCTGGGGCTTCGCACACACCCGAGTCCACTGAACATGCGTGCGCTCCGGGCTGGAGGCTCAGTCGCGGAACAATCTCAACTCTCTCTGCCTCGCTGGAGTCAAACCTCTGTAGGTACCGAACATACAACTTCCGGCCGGCGCTTTCAAATTAAAATCTTACCGCGACCTTAAATAAATCGATATTCCTCTAAGCGCTGATAATAAGAGAACACAGTCAAGTGAGGTGAAGTCATTTTAAGGAAATCATTTTTGAGGGATTCCTCAACCGCACAATGCAACACATTTCAAAACATTATTAATATGCATGCTACATAATTTGCCTGTCTTATTTAATACGGAAATGCACACTAGTGGAAGGTCATTCTAATAGCCAAAAACTGACTATTGTTTGAATTTTGTAGCAGTTGTAGTTATTCACATAGCAAGCAAGCAATGAAATATTTACATAGGAACAAAATGAAAAGCCTTAATTTCTGGACTATTTGCAGGCTTCCGAAAACTGGCACATTCTCGAGACACTATTGAACACAAAAAATGCTTTTGCCTTGTTATTTCTGAGTAGGCTGATTCTAAATTCTAAATTCCCCTTGACACGAACCCCACACTTCTCTGCTTTTATTTTGAAATGTAAAGGAAGCTACTGGTTGTGATCCCTCGTCTTTCTGTACAGCTTGACGCTGCCCCAACTGGATGGAGAAGGGAGGGCCCTGTGATTTGATGTAACCCAACACCTGGCGCCCACCCCTCCCAAATCTCAACAGATACATTTCATAAGGAATGCAAAGACTGTGTTTTATCTGTGGGGACACACTACCAACACGGTCTGTATATTCTTGTCTTAAAATAAAGAGATGAAAAGGCCGCGGCGGGTCAGATGACACCACGGCAGAATGTTTGGGGCCTTTCTCAACTGGCATCCGTTTGATCTGTGTGCGAGTTTGTGCAAACAAACAGTAAAAACACCTGAAAGGTCCACATTTCCTATTTGCCCCCTTTGAGCCACTGCCCCGACCCGCCCCCCCCAGAGGAAAAGCACCACATGCTTGAAGGCAGGAGTCAGATTTACAGAGGGTTTGTGTCATGTGTCTGAGCGCAAACAGGATCTTTGAAGACAAACATTTGTCCTTTTGGTTATCCTTGATGGCATATAGGCCAGAGAATATCATGTTTCTCATCTGGTTATGAAAAGATGGGGAGGATCAAGTTACATTCAGCAATATGAGGAAGCATTTCAAACTTGTTGGGCAGCTTTTATTTAATTATTTTTACAACCATTTTACTCTTTGATAATATTTTTTTTATTCTAAGCACCCAATACCAACATCAGGCTAACTTTTGTAATGACTTTTGGTCATACAAATAATCATGCCATTACCAAAACTGTAATGGAAAAAACAGGGTCTGGTCTCTCTCTCTCTCTCTCTCTCTCTCTCTCTCTCTCTCTCTCTCTCTCTCTCTCTCTCTCTCTTGCAGGACTTTCACTATAGGTCACCAAACCCCATGCAGAGAGACAGACAGGTAGACAGACAGGCAGGGCAGGAGTGCTCTCTCCTCTCTGTCTGCAGCCGTTCTCGCTCAGCTCTGGTTGGATGAATCCAGGGAACACGGTCGTGTAAACAGACATCCGATCTAGTGCACAGGGTTTGGGTTTCGCCCCCTCGTAGACCCGCTGATGATACCCGATCCGGCCCGGCTTTGGGAACAGAGCTTATCTGATGCCTCACAAAAGGCCCCTCTCTCCGGCTCTCCATAACAGCGCACATCTGGTGCCTCTGCAGGGAGCAGTGTCCCTTTAGGTTCTTGTGGGGGGTGAAAGCGAGGAAGACCATCTTGCTGTTCCCTCAGAAATCCACTTACACAAATGACAGGGGACCTGAGACTGTCTAAAAGTCTCAGGTTACAAACCCAAACATCTGGATTGAATCATAAAAATTGGCCACTTTGTGCGCAATTCCTTTCATTACTGTTCATGGATACATGATAAGTGAATTTGGCCTGTCACTTTCAAAGATAGCCTATTGAAAATATAATTGTCCGTCCTCAGCAGGAACAGAGGGATATACTGTTGTGTGATCCAATGCCTTACAGTAACATATTTCCTCCGTTAGGGGGCAGTGTCTGCCTAGTAGTTTTGAATGTACCTGCATTAGATTTCATTGAAATGCTGCCATGATGAGTGCATCTGCATAAACTGTAAATATGTAGCAAATGACACTGATTTGATTGAAATTGGCATTGAAGTTTTGTTTCAAACAAGCTGAACATGTCCTTTAAAAAAAATTAATGTTTTCACATTTTACACACATATATTAAACTAACAATGTGACCCATCCATATGTAATTTAATAAGTTATTTTTTCCATTTTAGCAACAAAATAAAACATGTCACATAAGACATTCACTACTTTGAATTGTTGTACTTAATCTATATTTTTCATATTTATCCTCACGGAAAAAATAAATAAAATCTACTTTAAGTAGTTGTAGTTGTAAATTAAGTAATTGATCCCAGAAAATATTTCACATTGACTCATTGTAAGTAGTTTATTCAGTTTAGCCTGTATCTTTAACTCCATGCAAAGTATTTTTGTAAGGTGGAGCAACTCAATAATTTCAAGTTGTCCTGAATTAAAATTAATATCTATTTCATTTCAAAATGCCATAAAACTTGTATAGAACAAATAAGGACTTGTTTAGGGCTCGTAACCCAAACTTGTGGCTTGCTTGAGATTAGCTGGTCTTGACTTGGGACTCGACTCAGGACTTTAGTATAAGGACTTGAGACCTTCTTGGGACTTGCAAAAGAAAGACTTGGTGTCATCTCTTCTTCCTCACCTAGAGAGAGAGTCTTCACCTCCTGTCGTCATGAAGGTGATGCTTGGAGTCAGTCATAATATTTAATTTGAGTGACCCAGTTTTGAACACTAGATGCTGCTGTTGTCATGCTTAAATAGCCTGAAATGCATCGACTGATCAACAGGTTCACTTTTTACTGTACATCACAGAAACTATGGAAAAAGCAAAAATAGGTTCCCTTCAACTATTCCCCTTAAATTAAACATTTAATGACTTATTGCCTCGCCACAATTAAAACATCAAAATAAAACAACTGATAATTTTTCCCAATCATGATTTAAAGCCTAATCCAATCAGCCTATGAATCATTATCACCATGGCAACACAAGGGTGTAAGTAGAGTACAAGTTTGGGTACTGTTTGTCCCGGTTCGGTCCACTTGGCCGCTTTGTTGAGTGAAACTGAAGCATGAGGGAAGTAGAAAAGGACACATGTGTGCCCGGCCGACTTCCCAGATATTTTAATAGCCTCGAGTCTAATTAGTTATTGGTCGTCCTGCGGTGGAAGCAGCCTTCAGCAGGCGACTGTAAACATCTCCAGTGTGCCTGTAGTGTAGATCCATCGTGTCCGGGACTCCCTATAGGCTGCGTCACCGACCCGCCGCTGGTATAAAAAGCTCCGTCTGATGCGGCGTCACATTAGAGAGAAGCAGCGTCTGTGGGAAGCCTCCTCCTCCATCTGGCCCGAGCATTGCAAGAAAATGTCCAAAATGACGATCGTTCACCTTGGAGTGATTGTGTTCGCCTTATGTTTATCAACCCAGGTAGGCTGGCATTTATATTCAGTTTATTTTACATATTTTCTAGAAGTGGATTTTAGTCATTAGATATTCAATATGTAAGGGCGAGTGTTTTTCTCTTTTTTATTGATTTTTCTTTCCTATCAGAGGTTGATATAAACTGAGATAAACTATTAATACTGTTGTTAGACAGCTTTACAACCGTGATTGGGATGTTCAGGCTCCCAGCAGGCGAGACTCGAAGCTCTCTGGGGAAATTCTGCGAATTCTTTGCCTTCGATTTCTTAATTGTGTTCTTAATTACCGACGAGAATCCTCGTTTATTCCGAATTTATTTTTTACCTCTTGTTAAGCTCGTGTGAATGAATGATTCAGGCGCAGTGCATTGTCAACCTGTGCAAAGGTGGAGACAGAATCTAAAGTTTCTTTTGGCGCAGTGTGCCAGAGAAACCCGATACGCAGGCGCAGTAACGTCATTTTTTTTTAGCCTTTATCCTAAGTTGTTAGAGAATATATTTTTCTTATTACATATTCTGTATTTGGTAAACATTTGGTGAGTTTTTCAGTCATGTTCAGCATTTTTGGAAGAACTTTAGGCACATAAGCTCAACTTGCTTCTCTAAATGTATGTATAGGTAAACTTGCTGGGAAGCGAATTTGAGCAACTGTTATTTATTATTTATTGAAACAAAAAAAAAAAAAAAGGCTTCTGGCCAAGTTCTGACTCCGCCTCATCTCTCCATCCCCCCTTCTTCTTCCTCCCTTCCAACAGGTGGTTTCCCTGAACAACACAGACCCCACAGCAGGGGTTAACTCCACATCAAACCCTAACACAACCACCATGGCCACAGACACCTACAGCAGCTCAGCCAACTCCACTTCCCCTACTGGAGCAGGCGTCTCACTGCACACAGGCATCTTCTCCTCCCTGGTCCCCGTCATCATGGCAGCCTCTCTCCTGCAGTGCTACTGTTGAAGCCCTTCAACATCCCATGATCCCACCCAGTCCAGCCTCTCTCCCCTTCACCGCATTGCACAGAGACCACAAGACTAACATGGATGGACTCCTTCTTCGTCCTCCTTAAATAATAACCAAAATATGTAGTTTCAAGACATTTCTTTTCAATAACGGGGGTGTGACTTTCAGCTGGAGACCCTCAGCACAACCCCTCAGCCCCTTTGCATGGAATCAAAAGGAAACAGCGGTGCACCCATCTTCCCTTTTGGCTTGCATTTCCATGGTCATGCCAACACATTTCGGAGATGCTCAGGGCTGTGGTTTTCATGTCAGATGTCTTGATTGTAATGCGGACCACTCGAGTACAGAGGTTTTTTTTTCGTGGCTTCAATTCCACCGGGCAATCAATATCAGAAAGGTTTCGTCTGTTAAGTGGCACATACAGTAGGAGATTTGAGCCAAATGTTTTAGTTGGGTTTTCATAATTTGGCTCCTCATTTCTTTTTATTAGATATGTCAAAGAGATATATGTAGCACATAGGTTGCCACAGGGCTTGTGTCAGTTTTGCCTTGTGATTTTTAGAGCTGTGGTCTTTTACAATGAGGGTTTGATTTACAACCCCCCCCCCCCCCCCTTCCCCCATGGGTTAGACCCAGGAAATGACTGTATGTGTAACCATATGGGAAGGGTTCATGTTAGATTTATATTTCCCCCCTTATAGTTTATATTTTGTATAAATGGAAATGTACTGTCTATTAGTTTGGGTATAAGACGATGGAAGAAATAACCATGTACAATAAATTGTGAGAAATTACAATTGTTTCTTTTGATTCCTGTCTTGTCTAAAAATTTAAAGGTCCACCTTTATGAATGGACCCTTGTCCCAGGCTGCGTTTGAGAGAGGGAAAACGTGATCTTCGTTCTATTTGAAGTAAAATAAAACAGCACACAGATCAAAAAGACCCTTTAAAAACAAGAGAACTTGGGTTTTGAGTTGCAGTATTTCCAACTCTGTTCATCTCGTGGTGAATAACTGCTGCAGCTAGTATATTACTGACTTTATCTACCAATACTCTGGTCCATTAAAATCATTCTGACATACACAGTGTGGTGATGCTACATTAGCGAGCTGCCAGGCAGTCTAGACAGGCAGCTGACGAGCTACAGGCAAGAGATGGACTCAGCATTCCCTGATACCCCCACTGATCTCCTTTGGACGGCTGCCAGAACAGCATTAACTGACTGGGTCTGAAACACTGCCAGCCTCTCTGCTGTTCTTCACAAAGTCTAAACAAATTGGGCGCACAAATGATCATCATTAGGACTCTTTATTGTGACAGGAGATGGCATTTGAAGAAAGCCGAGAGCGATGCACGAATCTGTCACGTCAGTCAGGAGTATGAAGATAATTATCCGTACGTGTCGGTAACTGGAGGAGTAAAGACGAGTTTAAAGAGCCCCAGAGAGACGTTAACCTACATAAGTAGTCCAGCGCCTAATTGTCTAACAGTTGAAGAACAGATACATTCGTAAAGCCACACACTAATATCAATTAGCATGGATTCAAAATGAAATATGATAATGGAAGAAGAGTGTAAGAATGGAATATAAATATAGAACTTATTTGTACATTTATGTGTTCTCTCTGTAGAAACAACATGGTGTGTGTTTGAGCAAGGCCATAATTATAATATATATGGGGGGGGGGCTCTGTTAGTTATCACAGCTAGTAGCCTGCGTGTTTAATGAACAATACATGAAAGTATCAGGAAATTCAACATTCAGATTTCCTGTGGTGGTGTGTATGTGTGTGTGTGTTTTAGGGGGGGTTGCATATACATTTGGTCCCCCCCAGTGTTGATGGCTACGGCCCTGTGGTTGAGTGAGCACTGCGATGGCAGACTGAGTAGCGTGCAGCTCGGAAATGCCTCGGCACCAGTAAAGCCAGCCTCATGACTCATTATCCCAGCCTATTGTCTCCCAATCCTCTCTGCACTATTAACCTCTCCTCCGTCTACCACCCCCGTCCCCTCATCCCCCCCCAATCCCATTTAACATCCCTTTTCAATGTCGATCCACTAACTGTCCTCCGACAGAGTGGTCTTTAGGGGTCGTAGAAAAATGATTCCTGACTGCTGTGAAGTTTTGCTTCAGTGGCGAAGGTCCTCCGCTGGATCGTTTACTTAATTTAATATATACTTGAAATTCAAGCAGAGGATCATTGACTGAACACATTCCACATTTAGCAATTAAAATAGCCAATTATAAATAACTTTACATTTATATTCCCACAACAAAAAGAAAAGGATTCTACCTCAGGAAATAAAAGTGAAAAATCATTAAAATAAGAACCTTTTCAACAATAATTAATGACAACACAAAGCCTACAAACTGTGAAGGGGGATTGGACTGAAGCAGCCTGCCTGTCTTCAGCTTTTAAACCATTTTAAATGAGCTGATCCTCAGTTCTAAATGACATCTAGAAACAATCTCCTGAAGACGTATTATTAAACTGATGACTGTTTACAGAAGTAGGAAGTCTTTTCATCATCCTTATCCACTTATCTTTTATTTTATTACAACATAACGCTTCTATATTTCCCTCCAACATCTGCCTCAAGTCTTTTCTCAGTTGACCAGTTGAAACCAGACCAAAGCTTCGTAGTGGTGATCCACAAGATTCTTGCTTTATTAGTTTTGACCACTTCGCTTGTGCTGAGTACTAATTGCGAACACGTAAAGCGTTTCCCAGCAGCCGAAGACTTTGGTGTGTTTCCTCCTGCGTCTTGTATTAATTTCCCTTCTGACTAAAACGGGAGTTATTGCTTTTAGTAATGTAAGAAGCATTGCTTCCTGCGTGCCCGCTCTGTTTTTCCTGGAAAGGCCTATTAGACGCAACAACAGCGATCGTATAAGCTTTCATCACGATGAAAGAAAGGTAACATCCAGAACGCCTCCTTTTGAATATTCCTATATTTTCCTACTCTACTAACTTCACCTCTACCGACTCTGACATTCGACTCTGCTCACCCCCAATAACATACAGTCACCTCTCATGTTGTGTGAGGTGTGACACCCAACAACCCTTTAATCATTGATTGGCTTTATGAATTATTCAGACGGCCGCCGACGCTGCAAGGACAATGACACACACACACACACAAACAGACATATTTAATGCTCTACTCTCAACCCACACATTGACACTCTTCTCCTGAGGGCCTGTCGTAGCGTTTTTTGTTGTTGCATGTATATAATAATATAAGTAGGTGCTGTCAGACAATGCAACGTTGTGCAATGGGACAGTCGTCAACCCGCCTAACATCCGACCCAGAAGCACGGAGGTAGCTGTGTAAATAACTACTGTGTTTACTTTACGGATCTATAAATCTATTTGGCCGGAACTCAAGTTGGTTACACTTTTGAAAGATGTTTTTTTGTAACCCTAGAGGAGCCGTACAAGAGGCTTTTCTTTGGGCTGGTGAATAATTCAGGTCAGACCAGTGCCGGGCTCAGTGTCACACCTGTCCGCTGCACTTGTTGCCTAGTACCGCAAGACCTTCGGCTGAGTCCTAAGTAGGCTTTAACAAAAGGTAAAGATGGTTGCTGTCATCTTAAACAAATCAGCCTTGAGACCAGCGGCCGCTCGCTCCCCATTCGCTCACAGCATTTCTTGTTTTCCAGCTCTTAGTTTTCCAGAGAGCAAGTGAAGGCGAAAGACAAACAAACAAATGTGAGCCTCAAAACAACAAATCCTTCCTGCTAGTTCACACTAAACACACATGGGAGCTTTTGTATATTTCCAGGATACGCAATGTAATACAGATGACGACGAGGTGGAGCGTATTGACATTTGTTATATAACTCCGATCAAATAGCTTTATCAGAAGTAAACTTATAATCACAACACTATTAAAGATCATGTACATGTGGAAGATATTGAAAAATAAAGATCTTGTCAGTCATTATAAGAAAATGCCTTCTCAGAATAATGAGTTAGAACGTCCAAACAAAGAGAAACTAGCATAAAATAATGATTTATTATCTCAAAATAAGGAGAAATCATCTCAACGCGATTCCTCCATATCATTCCCATTATTTTGAGACTCTAAGTCATTATTTTTAGACACTAGGTCCTTATTTTGAGGTATTTCCTCATTATAATGCATCGCAGTATCTTTATTTTTTCAGCACAGTGGCATTAATAACCTTCCATATGCATAATTACTGTGTTTGGTGTTAATCTTTCACACTGATAATCACACTGGTATAAAAGTTCGTAAAAAAAACTATTCAGAACTTACTGATAAGCTACAAAAGTCTGCAGTTAAAAATAAAGTTAAGCTTTCCATTAGTGTGTCTGTCCGATGAATTAAATATCTGACAAAAGGACTGTAATGTCCAAATAATGTTCTCATGAGTGAGAAGTTACCTATTAATCCAATGATTTACTATTAATTAAGCCATCAATTACAGCACATAACTTCCTTGGTGATGTATTAGAACACACAAATATGTGTTGCAACATGTGACCACTGGAGTTCATTTACTTAACAAATAATGTGCTCATGTGTGTGTAGCAGTTTTACAGTTGTAAACAGGTGGTTGTGGTGAAATGTCCCTCTATTGTTCATGCGATCGGACCACAAGTGATTATTATATAACATTTGTTTTCCCCCTTCCTCCCTCGCAGACCGAAAAGAGGTACAACAGCAGTCCGGTGCCGGCGTGTGAATGTTACAGGAATCCATAAATACAGAAGCTCAAAACCTTCATAGAAGTAGAAAAACATGGAGGTTGTGTCCTGAAGGCCTGAATAGGTGTGTTTTTTTAAAAAGAGGAAAAAAACATTCAAATCTCAGGGAGCTCTGCTGAAGGAGAAGCAAATCCTTCAAAGTCCTGATGTTTACTCCCTGATGAAGACACTTTACACAAATTTACATCTTTGCAAACTCTGCGATTTGCAAGGTTTCCATCTCAGGAATAAAACAGGAAAATTCGAAAGTTCAACGTCATTAAAGTTCATCTTTTTCCTGTGAATTAAAGAACTCAACAGATTGCAAGTCGTCGTCTCCACTTCATGTAGTTTGTGTAAATGCAGATGGAAACTATTGATTAACTGCATAGTGTTTACATTATGTGGTACCCAATGAATTTATTGTCAATAGATTTTATAGATCCAGTTGACATGGCTGCCAAAGTAGCCGACTGTATGTGCACTGTATGTGTGTGTTCATGGTGCAGTAACGGTAACATATTGTGCGGCGCTCAATATGTTCCCTGTTTACTTCTCCTTCACTCTGTTAATGCAAATGCCCGTTCCCATCAGTATTTGACTTTCTTGACTGTGCAAGATGTTGTTGCTCCTGTTTGTGGGGACATTCCCCTCATCTACATAATTTGTATTGACAGTTTTAGAAATCAAATGCTGTGAACAGCCTCGACATTACACAA
>CAAKHC010010499.1:0-15987 GCA_901007825.1 Macroramphosus scolopax | reverse complement strand
TTTTTTCCCATCCATCATCCATGTTCATGTATACAGTACACCACCCACATACACATACTTGCATTCTCACATACCTTCCTATATGCATACATACCTCTACCCACCTACTGCAGACATATGTATACACACACCTACAGACCTACATACTCTACCATCATACGTGCACATGTACATTCATATTGTGGATTGGATTGTCGTGGGGTCTGAGTTCAGGAGTCTTATGGAATGAGGTTTAGCCATGTCTCTGTCAAAACGAATGCACAGCAGTCTCGTACCTCCCTCCGCGTTGTCAGGTCCAGTCTTAGAAAGTCCAGTTTGTTTTCCAGTAGCGGACGTTAGAGAGCAGGAGCGATGGACGCGGCGTTCTCCACGGGTTAGCGTTTAGCTTAGCGTTTAGCCCCGCTCGGCAACCGCGCTTACGTCGGCTCTCAATCCGCGTACGGCGCACCCTGGGCCAGCCTGGTCATGTTCGCAGCTCCGCTGCTGTGGTGGTCCCCGACGCATCTTGTCGTTGTAGACAGAGGCTGCGTAGACACTCCGTTGTGGCACTAGTTAAAGTGCCATGATCGCTGTACTTTACCAGCAAGGATTTACGGTCATAAAAAACACTTCTAGTGATAAAAATGCCGGGAGACGATTTTTTTTTTTCATATCGGACAAAATTTCACCGATACGATATAACTACCGATATAAAAAAGAACGCCATATCGGTACCGATATATCGGTGGACCGATATATCGGTCGGACACTAGTTTGTACTGTATGTGTGTCATGCAGACAGGCGGTATTACATGGGGATGTTGCATCACTATTTCAGTGGGTGGTCCCCAACCTTGTAACAAGAATGTTCCTTTATGTATTATTCTATAATTGGAATAAAAATAGAATGATTTATCATTAAACATTTTAAATATTTGGCTTTAACAGTTTTAACCACAGTTTTGTACTGCAGTTAAAGCTTTATATGTTTAGGGAAATAATATGTAAAATACTTTGGTTACATAATATGTAAAATATGTTATTTTTGGGGGTCCCTGGGGAACGCTTTGTCTGACCTGCTACCTCGTTCCTCTTAAAGACAGAAAAGCAAAGGGGCAGTCGATTTAACAAACTGTAGATTCCAAGAGAGATAATGTACAGTATCTATAAAAAGGTAAATGGGGTGAATTTAAACTGCACCTTTCTACCTTAATGGTACTCAAAGCTCTTAACAACAAATTCACACACTGATTTGAGGTTAAGTGTCTTGCTGAAGGACACTGATACAGACTGGAGGAACCGGGGATTGAACCAGTAACCTTTATGATGAGTAGACGACCTGCTCTGCCTCCTGAGCCACATACAGCAACCTTTAGGTTTTCTTTAGCTCTCCGTATTCACTGTACAGTGTCCGACCTATTCAAGGAGAAATGGGGCAGCTTCCATGGAGAGCGACCAACCGTTCATTCTAAAAATATATCATCAGAGTCCAGCTGGTAAAAGGTCCTCCTGACTCTCGCTCTGTGGAAGAAGCAGGTCTGTCACATAATAAACAAGGCTTATGTGATCGTTATATAAGCAGTTCATACCAAACTTCACAGCAGGGTATATGTTAGGTTGTGGGGTGCCAAGCATCTGGAGATTTGTCACTCAATTAGTAAGTGTGAGTAAAGGAAGAAGTTAAAAACAAAATTGTGATTTGTGATCAAATAATTACATGAATGTGAGGGAGATGCAAAACTGTGCTATGAGATATTTTACATACAAGACAAAGCAGGGGATCTATAAGTATCCTGAGGGAGGTAAAGTATCCTGAATCAGATAGTGACAGCAGTTTCCTCAAGACCGATAAATTAAATTAGATCAAAGCTATCATTTTATAGAGCAACCATGAGATTTGGGTCAAAGAGTCCCAAGGTGGTAAGGAGGCCTAGAAAAGGCCTGTGGGGTTTCTGGGAAAGAGTGGTCAGCAACAGAGTCAACACCAACTTAAGATAGATGTTGCCTTAGTCCCCCCCAATCTTGTCCTAGGGAGTTGGAGAAAGCACATATTTGTCAATAGTGGTTATTTCAGGGTACTGCCTGAAGGACGTCACCCCCTATTCTTAGTATTGTAGAACTGAAGGTTTTTGAGCAGCAATCAGGGGTAAAATTCATTAGACAGACCCACTGTAATGAGCCAGCATAGACAAAGCACCCAGTTTCCAGTGTGTCCTCTTTCCCCTGGGAGCTCTGATTATAATGACAGTGCTGTTTGTTGCCTGGTTTCATGCTGACTCATAATCACACAGGCCACAGCCCCTTGTTCCCATTCTTTTCTCACCTCGGTCCCTGGAAAAAGAGAACATTAGTTCAGCTAGCAGACGATGTACTTTACAGGAGACAAGTGTTTTTTGTTTTATTTGTATCCCCAGCTTACAATTAAGATAACATGGCGTCACTGTGCGACCTTCTGTTTTTTTAAAAGCTTCATGAGGACTCTTTATGGCAAGCTATGTGGCCTCGCAGCAGAAATCCCATGTCTCTTTCAGCCCACTTGCAGTTTGCAGCTTCACTGGCTGAAAACAAAGCAACTCAAATTGATTGGTTGTGGTTTCTGCAGCTTGCTCATGGTCACATTTCCATTATGAGTCTTTGAGACATACACCAATAAGCTATTGCCATGCTATAACTGAGGCATCATTTACACGTTAAAACAAACCCAAGTGCAGCCCACTTGTGCATTGCAAATTAATAAACAAATACTGTTTTCTGCCCTTTTACCTTTGTTTTTTTTCATGCGCACTTTTCTTTTAATGATAGACAATTATTGCATTCTTATCATTATCATTCACAAGTCATAGACAGACAATACTAAACAGTATAGTCTCCGGTATTTAATTATATAAACCTATTTTATTGTTATGAATACGTCACAGCTTATTCTCTTACCCCATTGGTCGGTGTATTTAATCTAGAGGACTCTGATTTGCTGTTGCTGTGAGTTCAGAGGTTAGCTTGTTATGTAGCCACCTAGCTACGTAGAGGACTTATTTGTTTTGTTTTATCAACAGTGCTTTTATTGTCAGCCAAATGTAACACTCGACGTGTCCGCAGGGTACTGTCGTTAGTTTACTTGACCATTTTACACATATCATAGTATGCTCTTGGTCGCGACAACCTAAACATGTTAGCCGAGTGACTTCCTTACCTAGCCGGGGAGCTAGCTCACGTACTGGCGGGTGTTCTTCCAAATGTCTTAGCGTTTACGTTATGTGTCAAAAGTTGACCTTGTAGGCACAAAGCCCCAGCTGAAGGACGGTTTGCGCTCCGTGAGTTTGGTAAGAGCAATGGCGTCAATCAGACTCCTGTACTTGCTCAAAGCAGCAGACTCGACCACAACATTAGCCAGGGCAAGTTGCCTCAGAAGAAATGTCTGCAGTTCAGCTGCAAGGCTGCAGAGCTGCATGTCAGCCTGGGTTATTGATAAGTATGGCACTAACGGAGTTTTGAGGTACACAGAGGAAGTCATCGTCCCAACTATCAGTTCTCCAAGTGAAGTGAAGATAAAAGTCTATGCTGCTAGTGTCAACCCTATTGACATATCTATGAGGGGTAAGTGTTGACTGCTAACGTGTTGTGGACAACAAATGCACTTTAAAAGTGATTTGTGATTTGACTTTCAAACCACACTGCTCACTTGTTTGATTTCAGGAGGTTATGGAGCGAAACTACTTAAGTTAAGAAGGGATCCGTTGTCTGTGATGGACAATGATGGTGAATTTCCTCTGATCCTGGGTCGTGATGTGTCTGGTGTGGTGGTGGACTGTGGATCTGAGGTGACCCATTTTGCACCAGGAGATGAGGTAGGAGCTGCAAAGCACATCTCTCTTGTAGAAGATGTAACAAAAGTGGGATCTTAAGCAAAAATGGTACCAAAGGCAAATCACATAAAACATTAAGCACACCCAGAAGTTGAACACTGACTTTTTAAAATGGTTGCATTTTCCATAAAGTACATGTAGATGTGTGATATGAATGCCTGACTGGAAGGCTGTTTCCGAATGAAGCTCAAGTTTTAAATTACTCCAAGCAGATTTACCAAGTTCTGAAAAGACTAAGACTATGCTCCTTTTGAGCCGTGATGAACTGTACTGACTGTCTCGTCTGTCTATCTGAGAAGTTCCTCTTCTTCACCTTTCTAGTAGCTCTTTTGATGTCTTGTCTGTCTGCCTCTCTCCTCCTGTTGGCTCATTCTATCTCCTGTCCTGCTCATATAACAGTTGCAATCAAAACATTCCAACCAAATCTATTACTGTGTGATGATTAGATCAACAACACGTTATATATGAATGCATTTCATACATGGATAGAGACAATTACTTGAACACTAACAAATATCGGATTTCAGAAAAGCAAACCATTAATGCACTATTCCATCCAATCATCCCATCATCAATGCTCATTATTCCTTTGACTGACAGGCAAACCACACAGCAGCATTATTGCATGCAGAAACATCACTTAACATGCTATTGCAATTTATGACTTCCTGCTGTGTAATCAGTATATTATGTGCTCTCTCCTTCTGAGAACATCTTCACAGACTCATTCCTTCCACTGTTGACCTGAATCTTATTTATGATGATGTTAATAGCTGTAATCGTATTCAACGGTGTGCCTTTAACAGAAACACTTGGGAGCCACTCAGCTTGACTAGCTAGCTAGCTGAACCCCTATTATTTACCAGTCTGAGCTTGTACATGAGGCAAGGGTACTGTCACATCAAGACTCATTCGTGCCTTGTTGCCTTTGTCCTTTTCCCTTTTTATAATAGCTTTCAAGTCTAGATCTGGGAGTATTCATGAAACATTCTGGACTATAGCATTGGTCCACCAGGCTTCGCACAAAGCCACTGGTGTTTGAAATATCTGAAGTTCATTTCTGAGGGTATATGCTATCTTCACGTAGCTGCTCATTCATTTGCATCATTGTCCACATGTTGTTCCCAACCTGCTGGTCAGGACCTCCTCAACATATATCTGACAGGCTGTGAGATAATCAACGTGATTGTAAAAGAGACCACATTTTCTCCCTTGTAAGAAACGTCACAATATTAGCTCAGACCTCTTGATTTATAAAAAGCCTACATACATGGATCTAGTAATCAAACGTTACTGTTAGGTAAACATGTGTATTTACTTATGGTATATATCACCATATCGTCCACCTCCTAATGAGCAGTTAGATAGTTGTGTCATTCACAGACAATTGCTTGGAAGAGTACAAGTGTGCATTGCCTTCTTTTCTGCTTGCTCATTATATGTGTCTAGTCTATATCTAGTGAGAAATGTAATCAGTAGGATTCTACTTAGAGTGATTATGCGCCAGTACAGATTTTTTAAATAATAAAGCCTTCCAGTAATCTTGTTCCACCAGTATAAAAATATCCCTGGAAATGACTAATGGTACGAACGGACAGGGACAGCAGGCTGTGAGCTTAATAAGTGATAACAAAATTTGAAGACAAAGTGGAGGTGGTTAAATTGAGCCGTGCGCAGCATGTTCAAAGTCATATTTGTGTTTCAGGTGTGGGCGGCTGTTCCCCCATGGAAACAAGGGAGTCTTGCAGAGTTTGTCACTCTAACAGAGTATGAGGTGAGCTACAGCGTCTGCAGAGTTTCAGACTGATACGCCATTTGTTAATTGTTTTCTTTTGTGCAATGTTTTCAAAGAAATTAAAAGACTTGATTGAGGACTCAAATGTGAATAATAGAAGAGCAACCTGCTATGTAATCTTGCAGCATATGCACTAGTCAGGGTTAAGTTTGTTTGATTGTAAGAGCCATTGTGGCTCTGCTGTGAAGCTCCTAGCTGGCTGCAGTTCCTGTCAGTAGAAAGAGCTTTTCATTAACTGGAATTAAACCTTGTTTACATGTTGATATAATTGTAACTGTTGTCTGTGTCGGTGTGATTGTCTCTTACAGGTTTCCCACAAGCCTAAATTATTGAGTCACACAGAGGCAGCATCCATCCCGTATGTAGCCAACACTGCTCTATCTGCACTTGGCAATGCAGGCGGTCTTTGCAGAGACAGCTCTTCGAATAAAAGGCAAGCACTGGCCTCATTGCGGATACAGAACTCCACTTTCCCCTCGTCAGTCGCAGACAAAACATTAAAAGTGGGGCTCTTCAGGGTAAAGATAACTCATCGAATACAACAGGTCTTTCTGTTGAGAAATCCGTCCTGATCATAGACTGTATAAAACAACTGGTCATAGCCTCCGGGTCTGAAGAGTGAACCTAATAGTGAAGTGCATTCTGTGTAATGGCCAGCAGGGGTTATCTGCAGCAATTGCAGAAAGAAGTTGGATTGTACAAAAGTCATTTTTGAAATTGTGGTCCCATTTGAGTTTAAATAGACATAACTATGATACTTATGGTGTGGTTACCTTGTGATGACATGTTGCTACCATGGCAGGCTGTCTGTGTCTCGGGTCCTGTTCAGAAGTGGCGTTAATGTGCTTCCTCAGCGATCCGACCACAAGTGAACAGCTCTCAGTACAGTTGTGAATGCAACCAAGATGCATTGAGTGCTCAGAGTGGGTCTTGGCTGCATATGGCCGCAATCTTTTAGCAGTGAGAATGCAAATATGACCATGGCTGCATTGAATGACCACCGACTTAACTGATGTAATCTCATTTGCGTGGCAACTGTGGCATATTTTATTGTATTCGCTCAACCAGCAATTAATGTCTCTCTCCCTGCAAACAAATTTAAGCAATTAATAATCTAACCTGATCATCAAACAAGCTAAGATGGCAATGCCAAAATTGCTGAATTGAAGCCTTCAAAACGGGAGCTTTAAAACCAACGGATGAGATCACACAGTGCATCCGCTCATTTTATACAGTCTATGATCCAGTCATTCGAACCTGAACTTTTATCAAACGTCATTTTCATCAAATTCATCTCAGTGGTAAAATATTTCTTCCGTTTCTTTCTAATTGGCATAAATAGGGTTTCATACTTGATATATAATTATATGGAACCTTGAAAGTAATAGCTTCCATTTCTACATCCCTTTCACCTCCTGCAGCTTCCACTGCTGTCAGTAGCTTCATTTAAATGACTCACCAGTTGAATGACCCTGAGGTTTCTTCCTCTAGAGTTTTGATCACCGGAGGATCAGGAGGTGTTGGAACGTTCTCTATTCAGGTAAGTCAAAGTGCACTCCACAAGCTGTGAGCGTCTTTTAAACTCTGCATGAGCATATGGCTACCTGCTGTGCCTCTGAATCTATTTCTGTTTTCTGTTTTATTCCCCTGTACTGCCAGTTAGCGAAGGCCTGGGGTGCCCATGTTACCGTCACTTGCTCTCAGAACGCAGAAGGCCTCGTTAGAGGGCTGGGAGCCGATGAGGTTGTGGACTACACAGCCGGAGATGCGGCCGAACAACTTGAAATAATGGAGAAGTATGTGTTGCTGTGAAAAGTGTGTGTTTTACAGGAAACCAGAGGTTTACACTGTACAGTAAACTGTGTGGAAAGAGGAGACATTTGGTTTTTTCAAGGATCAGAGCAAAATGTTCTTTATTAGCCCCTAGCACAGACCTTAATTAAGTATCATTAGTGTCAGTGCCAGTCCAATAAATGTACTAATGAAAAGGCATCATGCTCTCCTCCAGGACTGCTAGAATTGTGTGTTACTCTCTCCCTGCAACCCAAATGTGGTAAACATCTCCCTATCAGCATGGTACACCTGCTCACTGAGTCACTTTCTAGTTTCCATGGATACCAGGGCTCAAGGCCTAAGTGGACGCCAGTTCACCCCCCCCCACCCCCCCTCAAAAAAAAATTGGTAAACCCTGGCTTAAGCTTGAAGACAAAACAATGGGATCACCAGCAATGTTTTTCTGAACATGAGGCTTAAACAATATGCTGTACAACACACGCAGTACCCACATGAGAAATTACTTGCTATGAAGATTTTGTATGTGTGAATGTTTTTCTTCCACCAGTCAAATATGTTTGACAGCATTTTCCCGCTCTATCAGGTTCGACGTGATTATTGACAGTGTTGGTGGAGATACGGAACAGTGGGCGATGGGCCTGCTGAAGTCCTGGTCGGGGGCAAAGTACGTCACACTGGTGACACCTCTACTCCTCAACACCGACTCCCATGGCGTTCTGGACGGGATATTTCATGCCGGATTCACCCTGCAAAGCAAGGCCATACAGGTAAAAAAATTAGATTTTAGCACAAAATCACACATACCAGTTGTGAAAGATTATACCGCAGTTTATTGTCCAAAGTGCATTTGCCTCCCAGATGGATTTAACAGATATCATTATGCCTGTTTTTTATTTTACGTCAATCCTTTTGAACGTGACATTTCCCAGGAGGCCATGTGCCTGGGTGTGGACCACAGGTGTTTCCCAAACTGAAATGAAATACTTCCTCCTCGGTGTAAAGGAAGAACAGCATTGTGTGAGGGGTTTAACCCTGTTCAAGGCAGTTTCTGCTGTTTCATTTCCATTCAGTTGAACCACCATTGCAACTATTTGTTTTGGTGCTACCGGTGATATTTATCGTGTGCTCAAAGATCCTGTTTCTCATGAATACAGTTCAATAAGACGATGAGGCTCTGCATCTCATTGTTGTGGCCTTTGTCTGTCACCCTTTGGTCACTTTTCGGCATAACGATTCTCAGCCTCTTGTTGCTGAGTTGCACATAGTTTTTACCTTATTTCCCTCCCTATTCACCAGACATGTCTCCAATCTGGTACGTTAGAGTGTTTCCGTCGCTGGGAGTCTCGCTGGGAGTCTCTTCTTTCTTTTGCCTGTTGCTGTCATTCCAGTAGACATTTTTTTGGACTCCACCTTTTAGTTGCATAATGTGGATTTCAAGTACCGGCATTATTTGGTCAAAAGATTTTCAACCATAACAATATACATGTTTTAAATGAATGTTGCTTTCATATTTTTTATCAGTGTAATAACTTCTTGGCATACAGTCTGTGTTGAAAGGTGTATGCTTAATCTGTTAATATCTTCCCTGCAGGGCGTAATAACTCGGACAATGTGCAGGTGTACAGGGAATAGCTGTGTGAGAGCCTCATGGTTTTTATGTTTACTTCTTGTCTCCCCAGCTGCTCGGTTTGTGGAGTGCATGTGTAATGAGGATAGAGGGTTTATATGCAAGGACAGGCTGGCGCAGTTTTAGGGACTGAGGCAAGTGATTGTGTGTGTAGTGGATGGACGGCTGGCAGTGTTGGATTTGGGTACGTGGTCAATCAACGTGTGTGTAAGTGGGGGGGGGGGTGTGTTGGTCTGGATACAGTCGGTGTGTGCGGGCATGTGTTTGTTGCTGAACCAGCAGTATTTGGTGTTTGTGCAGATTGTAGCCAACTATCTCCCCCCAGCAAATACCAGTGTTTGTGCGCTTCTTGCCAAGCCTCCGGGTCCTTTTGTCCATGAGAGCATTCAGCTGGTCAGTTTCGTGGGGCTCAGCCACAGTTGTCACACCCTCCGAGCGAAACTCTGAACAGCAACATTACAGCGCAACTGAGCCCTCTAGTGTTGTCTTGACAGCACTGAATGCCCAAGAAGAGTCATGGCAGCGTGTTCAGCTGTACCAGAGGCAAAGTGAAGCCTCAAAGTATATTATGATCAAATGTCTGTGAGTTAAGCAACTTGTCTCATTATGCTTTAGACGTATTCTGGTTCAACTTAACCTTCTTTGGCCTTTTCCTCTTTTACGTGACAAGAAAAACAGCTACAACAATCCCCTGAAAAGATAACTGTAGTTCACATCATTGTATGTAAAATTAAAAGCTTGAATGATAGCTCGGTAAGTACTGAGCTGAGTTGAGTTGTCATCATCTGTTTTCAGTTTGTCAATGTATTCTGTCGGGTAAATTGCTACGTTAGCCTATTAGCAATTAACAATAGTCCTTCATGTCATATTTCCTCTTAAAAAATCCTAATATGATATTAAACCAGTCATTCGGTTGATTGTATATGATGTATCATGATATTTTTAGCTCCTAAAATGTGTCAAAACATAGATCTGGATATTTTATTTGCTATAAACTCTCTTGATCTTTTTCCCATCAAGTTGCTGGACTTCTAATTATTGCCTTCACTCTCTTCCCCTCTTTAGAATATTATGTCTAATGGAGTCTTCTACCGCTGGGGACTTTATACTCCAGATGGGCCAGCCCTGGACGAGGTCAGCAAGCTGGTGGATGCTGGGAAGGTACTGTAATGCTTTATACTGATAACATGCTGCTCATCATACTTGTCATTCTTTACTGCTTCAAACAGCCGAATAGGGAGATCCTCTCATTTGCACGTCAGCCATAACCTGGGAGCAAATTCATGCATAGATGGAAATCAGAGCAGCTTTATTATAAACATACCAAGGATTCCATACATGCCTGGATTCCATGTTCCCCTGCAGCTTTGTTTAGGAGCAAGCATGGTATTCCTGCTGTGCTGGTTGGTTGGTTGGTGGTGTGCACAGTTAGCTGTTGGGTGATTGAGTCAGGCGCCACGGGACGATGAATGGATTTTTAAACAGTGCTGAGCAGCCAGACGCAAAAGCGTGTGGGACCACGGAGCCTTTGTCCTGGGGGCTTATAGCAAGCAGCACATTTAGCCCAGTGGCGGGAAGCTACGGACGCACACAGCCCACCTGCACAAACACACACACACAGTCTCTCTGCAAGTCCTATTCTCAGTCAGAAGTGTGGATGGTTTCCAGTGTGACACCACTGCGCTGTCCATTCATTGTTAACGACAAGAGATGCTGACCAGAATAACAAGCTTGGCTGCTCGTGTTGTGGGACCTGCTGTGGATTGTCCAGCCTCATCACATTCTATACCCCTGCCTCACTTTGCCACGTTCGAAGCTATGAAAGCAAAGATGATGTGGCATTAGGAACTTGTGGGTACGTGTTTGTGTAGATTGAATGAACAACATGATTACTACACTTCCCCAGTGTCACCCACAGAAAGAAAAAAACTGTTGAAGCACCATGAGTTTAAATCTGTTTTGTGGGGCACAATTTAGAAGTTGTTCAAAAGAAAGGGACAACAAATGAATACGTCCACTATGGCCAAAGAAACTTTTTTGCTATAGACTCATATGAAACCATAAAAACGAATTTTGCACTCTAATAAAAGCTCATCTATTTCGTCAAACAAGTACAAGGCTGTTGATGCAGACTGTATGTTATCTCTTAATCCTTCTCTTGATCTATTCCCTGACATTAAACGTATTGATCTGATATTCTTCTGCTGGTTCATTACAGATCTTGCCAGTGGTGGAGGCCCAGTTTCCATTTACCCAGGTGCCCCAGGCTTTTCAGAAGTTGGAGCAGGGCCACGCCAGAGGGAAGACGGTTGTCATGGTGGCCGAGGACGACTACAGCAAAGCTGAAGATTCAGTCCAAGACAGTCGCACAGAGGCAGCAGAGTTCGAGCAGGAAACGGCAAAGCAAAACTAGCGACCGAAATGCCAAGAGAATTCAGCTGCTTTGATCTTACCTTTTACAAGGCTGCTATTACCAGCGGCAGACTGTATTATCCAAAGGTCAGAACAGCAGCAGACTGAAAGCATGACCTGAGCTTGATGCGGGAGAGTGCCGAAGGCTATCCTTTTCTTGAAGATTTCACAGGGCACTTGAGGTATTCCGCGTTCACGTAGTGATGTTACTGTAATTACCTTTCACATCAGCATCCAGCTGGTAATTACAAACAGGCGGTCGGTAGTCGTCTGATGCACAACAACCGTTACAAGACAATTGAAAGCTTTTTCAACAGCTGTTGGTAAGACATCAGGTGAAGCAGAAGCAGTGCGGTAAGACAAGTAGCAATTAGCGTTTTTTTTGTGCACTTTTTACGATGTCTGCGTTGGGTTGTTGGACAGCGTTCATGGGTACTTGCACATTGTTAATAGGGACACGCGTCATGAGCTGGACAAGCAGCCGAACCTTCGGGGAACAACAAAGAAACCAAACGTAAAATGTTAAACATGTTTTGTATTAAGTCAACATCGTTGTACATAAAGTGCATGTCGATCTTAATAAATCTATTGACAAAATACTTTTATTGCTCTGGAAATAAAATAAAAAAGACGCACGTCACAAAGGTTTGACTGCACAAAAATACAACTTGCTTAGTAAACATTTTTTTTGTCGCTGGAAAGTAAAGTAATGACGTAAAAAGATATGAAAATGTGTTAACACTGTTTAAGTTCATTAAAAAAAAAACAGTCAAACAGATTCATTGAATGATTATAAACCACGAGACGTTAAGTGGAGGTTGTAAATATGAAGTTCAAGCGTCCCTGTTTGTAAACGGGCAGTACGACATTCTGAGGGAGTTTCCAATAGTTCTCCAGGTCGACTTCCCCAGTGGAAACCAAACGGTTGAAGTCGACTCCACATGATCCACATTGTCCTTGAATACTTGTCCTGCAGCCGAACATCACGGCCTCCTGTACAGTTTTTGCCTCTGATATCAGGGATCCAGTTCCGCAGCTTAGTGTCAAATAATCTCCACGTTCCACCGTTGGTGTAGTTTATTTGGATCGAGCGTGTTAAGAATCACCTGGTTTTTGTCGTAGTTATGGCCCCCTGTAAAAGAGAGGAGTACCATTAATATTTCTGATACGCACGGCAAAGACAAGTTATACGTGTACAGATATGTTGAATATCATCAATATTCCATTTACCAGAAATATACTTGACAATAGGATATAAACTGTTTATTGATGGTGTGGGATCATACGGTAATGTTAACATTTCATTTATTGGTATATTGCCTTTATCTCTGAATGTGAAGTCTTCCTGCAGTCATTGGTAGTTTGCACTCTACTATCATTTAGTCCACAAGGTGTCACTGAGCTGTCAGTGATGCACAAACCTCCCCTGATGGGGAAAAACCAGTTCACGTTTTAATTCAGTGCACATGAAGCACATAATTAATATTCTCACAGTCCTGTTTCTAGTAATTTCTTGGCTTCTAGAAATGTCAGTACTAGTGTAAATCATTGGCATGTTAAGATGCTGCAGTAGCTTAACGTTGAGGTCAATTAATGAGCCTTGATTTCAGATCAAATTAGGAAAAATTATTCTTTTATATAATTGAATGTCCTCTGGGAAGCAGGCGGGTCTGGGCCTCACACGTCCATCTAAAGAGGCTGAACATCCTGTGTGAAATTATTGGTTAGCCTTGAAAGACTTCACTATAATCTCAAGAGCTTTTAATATTTACAGTCCTTGGTGGCAAATTCATTCCAGCTCTTAGTTTTCGTCTGTTGAAGGTTTTTTTTCTTCTTATTGACACACACAGATGACTCAGGCTCACCTTTCACTTCCAGGACCAGATCAGAGGTAGGCGTGTAGCGGATGAAGCCCTCGGGGGTGATGCTCCAGGTGTGGACATGTTTGTCTTGCTCCTGCACGAAGCCAACACGGCTCCCTGCAATGATCACACTGCCACTGGGACTCAGGCAGTACCCGTCCAACAGCTGGAACCACAGGGAGATCACTTTTCATTTCCTCAGTGACATTTTGAACATTTTTTTAAAGGCTGGGTTAGAAACAGGTTTTATACCGTAATGGTGACATATGGACGCAATTATTCTTTTGCGCAGCTCAAACTTTGTCTGACTGCGGACGCCGATTAGCACGATCACGGTACCTTGCTATGGAGACGTCCACTCTGGTAGGACCAGATCTGCTCGAAACCATCGTTCTCCTCCGTTTCTTGAATCCGCATTAGGTTGACGTCATCCAGATCATCTCCGGTCACCGACATCATGAGGCCCGTCTGTCGGTTCCTCAAACGGAAGTGCACTTGCCTCTGCACAGCAAAAAAACACAGATGCATAAATCCACACGTGTGTTAAGACGCACAAAAACACGATCACGTGGGTCTGACACGGTGTTCGCAGAAATACAAATTACCACACTCAAATACCACTTATTTCTTCATTATGACTTCCAGAATGTACAATTATGCAAATATTTTTCATTTAGCAAGTCGAAATGCTGGATGGAAGACTGCTCCTACTTCACTACTAAATGCTTTCTCAGTGCTTTTGCCTCGAAGGCTTAAAACCTCCACATCAGACTCGTGTATGCTAAACATCAGACTGGGATTGACTTCCAATCATGCAAATAAAAACAACGTATTAGAGTTAAACTGCACAGGAAGAAGAAGAAAACACGTTTTTTTTGGACGAGGGACTTTAAGGTCGAGTTGGAGCTTTACGATATTATAAACATGCTTCACATGCAGACAGACTGGATTAATTAATCAATCAATCAAATAAGTAATTAAATTTTCAGTCTGGTTGGTCAATTTCAACAAAGCTCTGAAACACATTGTCTCTGTCACTGTTGGCATTTACAGTTAATTAAAACCGGTCAAGCGTACGTGTACAAAACGTTTCAAAGTGTAATAATGAAATAATAATGAGTCCATTGTTGTGGTGTACAGATCTTTAAAATGTGGGAGATAGTTCATAAAGGAGTGTCACGGTGTGCTCACCTGCAGGAGAGGGCGGAGGGATCCGATTCTCTTCCAGTTGCTGAACGAGTGCCAGTCAGGCACCTCACCGGGTGACAGCAGGATCTGAGCGCCCCGGTAGTTGATCCCCTCGTATAATATCCACCTGGTGATAAGGGAGGCACACACAGAGTAAACAGTGCAGCGTGAACATGCCTGTCATGTTTTTCTTTCTGTTGTTGGCTTTGCAAACGTCGTTTCCTGCTGTTTTGGAGATTTCAAACTCAGCGCTTCAGGTTATGTGAAGCCCAAATGAATAATGAAATAGACTGTGTGCCACCACTGTAGTCAGAGTTGGCTATCACATGTACATTTGCAGCCTCTGAAAGAGTATCAGTAAATGTACCAAGGTGTTTGCTTTATGATTTTTTGCAGTTTTCTTTTGAACTGTAGCTGCTTTTTTGAGTCCTCAATTGTATGCAGTGCCTCACCAGATAAACTTCTATAAATCCCTGAGCCTCACGACTTTCTGATATCTTGCTGACTCTAAAAGCATCGCTTTTAAGTCCAGTCTCAATGGCTCTGGCTGATTGCCCCTCTCTCCGGCAGCAGGAATGCGCCGCTCCAGAGACGGCTCTCTGGCACACTGTGTGCCCTTTATTTCCTCAGCGAGGGCTCACACCTAAATTCGAAATCTCGCACATCAGCAGCGGGTTTCCATCATCTGTCTGTAATATCACACAGTGAGAGAAGATGTGCTGACCCTGCAGTCTGCAACAAGTAAACACGGGTCCTTGAAACACACCACAGGCTTTACAGACACACATGTTTTTCAAAGAAACCGACTTGAATGAAATACTGTTACATAAATATTTGAATAATCATTTACAAAGTGGCTTTAAATGACATAAACCGTTGTTTTTATCCTCTACAGCCATCAGCTTTATGTTTATCTACCCTGCTTTGTCTATTGAGATTTATCGTCCTTAATACGGTGACTCTACGAGTCCTGGCTCGTTACATAGGTGCGGTTGACCACGTGCAAGAGACTGTGTAATTCTGGCAGTTGACAACATTAGACACATAAAGAAACCTCAGGGTTTCAGACTCGGGGTTGCTGAGGAACGACAGAGGCCACTGGAAAGCATGTGAGTGAAAAAAAAGAAGAAAACATTGAGTCTCCAGTAGACACACTTATATACACACAGGCTGTTTTGATGAACCTGCTGAACTGAGCGGAGAACAGGTCAATGGATCTTTTGATATTCCTATTGCAACCAATTATCCCGAAAAGTGTACTCACATGCCTCCGTCCACGAGCACAGACTGGACTATACCGGCGCCTCCAGCCAGCTGAAGGTTGACGGATCCGTCCGTCAGAACCACCCTCTTTCCCCGCAGATAACCTCGTTCGAAAAGAGTAATGGATGGCAGTGAGAAATCCTTAAGGAGGGAGGAAAAGAAAGTACATTAGGAAGGTCATGAAGGTTTTGGTAAGGTTACCCT
>CAAKHC010010498.1:0-11371 GCA_901007825.1 Macroramphosus scolopax | reverse complement strand
ATCTATAATATAACAGGAGCTCTCCCATCATTAGTCACCACAAACAGACCGGCTGAGGCTCAAATATGAACCCACTGTTCCTGCTCATGTCCTCGTCCGTGCACTGCATTCGTCTGACGTCCTTCTGTGTCTTCCACTTCTCTCAGGGAGAAGAAGTGTCTTAACGGGGGATGCGGGGTGCCTGATGAGGAGGAGGGAGGTGAGAGGGACGAGGCTGACAGTGGGAGGTTCAGCGAGGGAGAGACGGAGGAGGAAAGTCTGATCGACTGCGGTTTGAAGCTGAGGAAAGTCAGCTTCATAGAGAAGGTACACAGACGTGTGTTTATATACTTGTGAAGAACAAAATATGGTGCCAATCGTTTTGTGTAATTGTGTTACTGTGGTTCAGTATCATTCTGTTGTTTTGAAGGTGGACAGGAGGCCGGCCTGCAGCGGCCCCCCGATGGACAACAGCTTCCTGGAGGAGGGCAGCCCGACCATGGTGGAAAAGGGAATGGATCCTGCCTCCGTGTTTGAAATGTGCGATGACGATGACGATAACGGCATCCATGACGTGAAGGAGTCGGGTGCAGGAGGGACAGGTGCAGCCGAGGGAGTCAACGCTGCTGCAGGTGCTGCTGCCGCCGCCAGCGCCCCCCCGCTGCCCTCTGGGTCGGACAGCAGCGCAGCATTGCGACACAGACGAAGAGGAAGGAGTGCAGAGAGGGCAGAACCCAAGACGAAGAGGGAATCATGGATTGACCCGCCTGAAGTGAGAGAGAGGAACACGCTCACTCAGGCTGAGATGGAAAGCTGCATGCAGACGTATGAGGTTAGTGTGACTAATATACCTCAACAAGCTATCACTTAACAGGGTTTTAAAACTCACTCAGAACAGACGAACCCTCCGCAAATCTGTTTCATCTGACAGGTGCGTAGGAGACGGATTAAAGGATGCACATTTCCAAACCAAAATCTGCACACTGTCTAACTTGCAATAATACTTCCATTTACCATGTTTGCCTGCCAGACGAAATATTTTGAAAAACGTTGCTGTAGGTGATCCAACATGTCCACTGTCTTCACTATCTGCTCCCTCCGTGCACTGATGGAGACGATCTATTGTCAATCTGTTGTGGCTTCTGTCAGGACACCTTCCAGGACTACCAGGAGATGTTTGTCCAGTTTGGCTACGTGGTGCTCTTCTCCTCGGCTTTCCCTCTGGCTGCCATGTGCGCTCTCATCAACAACATCATCGAGATCCGCAGCGACGCTTTCAAACTGTGCACCGGTCTGCAGAGGCCCTTCGGTCACAGGGTGGAGAGCATCGGCCAGTGGCAGGTGAGAACCACCTGCTCATCATGTACTGTAATTGTTCCCATGCTCTAGTTTATATATTGTATTATATAGTGTTAAGCAATATGAAAACTAAGCCTGCGTATTGTGTGTCCCGCCCAGACTGCGATGGAAGCCATGGGTCTGATCGCAATCATCGTGAACTGTTACCTGATTGGTCAGTGTGGTCAGCTGCAGCGCCTCTTCCCGTGGCTCAGCCCCGAGATGGCCATCATCTCCATCGTCATCCTCGAGGTGCTGCAGCTCGTTCCTACCAGCCGGTCTGAAAGCGCTCAGAGCAGGGGAGCCGTATAAATGTTGCAAGAGAGCAAAAATGATAATTATGGAATGAGTTCCCAGATTAGCAGTATTTTGTTCCAGCCTGAAGAGTTTAATATCAGCTCTTTCCATGTTCCTGCAACTACCTGCAACATATTTAGCTTCAGTCAGAGTTCAGTCGGCTCTGTGGCTGCCTATATTTGGAAGCAGGTAAACAGCCTGCAGCTCTGTCTTGGCCTGATAAAGAAGTCAAGCTCATCAAAAGGAGAATTAAACGGGATTAGTTCAAAGAAACACGTACTTAATGTTTCCTCTGATATATGGAAATATAATTACTATGATTTTTACCGTCTTGTTTATCTGCAGCACTTTGCCATCCTCCTGAAGTACATCATCCATGTGGCCATTCCCGACATTCCTACGTGGGTCAGAGAGGAGATGGCGAAGCTGGATTATCAGCGCAGGGAAGCCTTTAAGGTAAATGATGACAGACATCTTAATAGTCATGGTAACACTGCATGAGAGAGATTTAATAGAAGACGTGTTATAAGTTGGACTGTGGTCCGTGTGGCCTCTGCAGTGGTAATGCAGGACTCTTAGTAAGGGATTTCTTAGATGGGCATCACTGCAGTGTTGTAATGGTTAGCTGGGCTGGTGCTGATTCTTGTGTATTCAAATGTCTCCCTTCCTCTGCAGAAGCATGAGCGGCAGGCGCAGCAGCATTACCAGCAGCTGCAAAGGAGGAAGAGGGAGGAAGAGGAGAGGCAGAGGCAAGCGGAGCATATGGCCCGCAGGGAAAGGGAGCGGGACGACAGCAAGGGCGACTCCTCCGGGGATCACCACCATGACAAAAGTCACAACAGCAAATCGCGTCCCGGCGGCGGGGGAGGAGGGAGCGGCGGGTCGGACAAGCCCAAGAGGCCCAGCTCTCTGCTCGCCAATAATAACGTGATGAAGCTGAAGCAGATCATACCGCTGCAGAGTAAGTTTTCTTCGGGTGGTGCCCGCTCACCTCAGTCCCCCACTGGCAATGAACCAAAGCTGCCCGGGTTCCTGAGCTTCAAGTTCCTTAAGTCACCTGAGAATAAGAAGGACTGTGCAGCGGCTTCTGCGGCTGCCGCCACAACCACTAATGCCACAACGATAGCATCATCATCATCTGCATCATCAGGTAGCAGCTCTCAGGAGCGTTCTCAGTCACCCAGCAAAGCCTTCAACCCTGGGAAACTGTTTAACTTTG
This sequence comes from Macroramphosus scolopax, assembly GCA_901007825.1. Lineage (NCBI taxonomy): Eukaryota > Metazoa > Chordata > Actinopteri > Syngnathiformes > Centriscidae > Macroramphosus > Macroramphosus scolopax. The sequence continues at coordinate 8,538 of CAAKHC010010498.1, read as the reverse complement.
GGAAGTCTGAGGGGGGAACATGTGTGAATGGGGCTTCACAGCCCAGGTCAGGGGAAGGATCATCATCACAGACATCAGAAAGACAAGCTTCCAGGTCTGACTTGAATGGTATACCGGACGAGATCCCCTCACCCGGAGGGGAGGGCTCAGAGAACGGACATTCGACAGACTTGGACCCGGCCGGCCCGAGAGTCTAGCAGCTCCGGAGGGAACAAACTTGTCTTTGGTTCCATCTCAAATGAAGAGATGACGTGAGGAACGGCCGAACCCTCCTCGTGCGCTGTCACAGCCCATGTTTGGAAGTACTTGAAGCAGAGAAATGAAAAGCTGAAAGTGATGAGAGACGACCGGTTTGTTTTTCGCTGAGAGACAAAAACAGGCTTTACAAGAAAAAATGTAACCACCCCCCCCCACCCAAAAACACATACACACACACAAACTCCCTTATACACACGCAACCATACAAATCCTTCCTTGTCTGCAATACATAAAGAAATGCATGAGCTGCGTTTCTAATGTTTTTAAGCCTTTAAAGCAAAAAGCTGTTTCTTAATTTGTTCTAGTCAGAAATTGTAAACCTCCAATCAGGATGTAACAGCCTGTTGTCGAGGTAACAGATGAAGAACCGCTGGTGAGAAGGGATTGTACATGAAGTAACTATTGAGAGGGATCGTTAGTGATCCCAACACAAGTGATTATTAGATAACTGTTTCGTTTTTAACTGTGAAGAATCTTTGGGCCCCTCACTTTTATAATGAAGAGGAAAAATTGAAAAGCAATATCAATCAGTGTTTTAGTAGTTACTGCGCTCTCTTGTCAATCATCTTACGAACCCTCCTCCAATAAGCATCCCTGATATATCACCAGCTTTATTTTCAAAGCAGAGGTGATGCTTAGCTTTGTACACTTCCTCCCGTCCTGTGGCAGCATCAGATTCGTTTGGATAGAAAGTGAAGAGCTCAGTGAGTCAAGCTGTCACATATGTATGTTTCCCGAGATAGAATCAGAAGAGACAAGACAAAGCAAAAAAAAACAAACAGAAGTGAGCGTAGGGGAAGATGGGATGCTGCTGCTTGCTGCTCTCCGTCCGAGTCTGTAGATCACCCTGTAGAGACGGACGGTTCCTCATTCCACACAATCTAACCAGACTTGGCAAACAAGCGCAGAGTTGAAGACATTACATTTGCACTAAACCTTTACGCCCTGCATAGAAGCAGAACCTCTCTGCAGGAGGGAGGTCGACACCAGCCTGCCTCATAACATTATGCAAATGCCAGATTGTTTTGATTCCCTCCTTTCACACAGTCCATGTTATATACTCACCCCGCCCCGAGGAAGCTTCCTAAAGATTCAGATTGAATACTTGCTATCAGTTCTGTTGATCTTCATGCACCATTTGCTTTATCGCAGCGCTGATGATGGGAATTTACTTTTTTTAACCAAAGCGGTATTTTTCGGATTATACTGTTAACCTAAGATGTATGTATTGTATGTATTTACCATGTACATGGAGGTATAGTTCCTCGAGTCAATCAAACCCCATCATCTACCATCAACTGGGATTTCAGTTCCGCAGGTTGGCCAAAAGGCGGCGCCAGAGGTTTCCTGCAGAGCAAAGAGAGTTGTTGAAGCAGTTGCTTTGATGCAGACTGACTGCATCAGCGTGTGATGCTGAAGGGGGGAGCAGGCTGTGGGTGGAGAGTCACCTGGAAGCTACACAGAAAACATCAAGTAGTTGGAGAGATAAAACATTAACTATGCATTTCTAAACCATCATCTCTGGCAAGGATTTTGGCAATAACACTGACAGGTAGGACATTTACCTGTCACGCATAATGAATCTACAGTAATTCCCTCCTGCGGCACCATCAACACTGCATCGTCCCAAGACAAATTCTATGCACCACGTCCCGGCTAAAAACACCGTCCGTGTCGGTGATGCAGCTCTCTGTCACCTGAAGAATCTCCCCTGACTCACAATTAAGTCATTAACTCCTCAATCAGCCACTTTCAGGTGGTGATGACATTGAGTTTCTGCATTTTACTGCTGCTTTCACTACATTTATAACAACTGTAAAATAAGTCTTTTCAATCACATTTAAAGAAAATACAAAAAAAAAGTAAGGTGGGTAAACATGTGAGGATGCTCCTGCTGGCAGTAAATGCAATTAGGGAACAGACAGGACAGGAATTTGTGAGATAATTTTACCCTCCGTCTATGTACTTTATTATAATACAAAGTTGTACAATGTAAAATGAGAAATGCAAGGCTGAGGGGAAATACACTGTTGGAAGGTCCCAGAAGTCTGGTTGCAAGTGAGTCAATTAAAATATGTGTAGAGAGGAGAAGCGACTTACATGAGGAGGTCATGTGCTGTTACTGGTGAATCTTAGCTTCTGCCTCCATGTAGTTCCTCCTTTGTCAGGGAAAACATGACATTAGATTGCAAAGCATTAACCCTCCCTTCATCCTTGCATTTTCTTTGGAAGCAGCAACATCTACATATCCTTGTTATGGATGTCTTTAAATAAGCTTTGAAGTAAATAAGATATTTAGACCGTTTTGGAGATCGTTCACCAGGAAGCGTCCCGCGCCGTCACGGTTCTCCCGGGTCCAGCAGAGGCTTCTCTTGCACAAGGACGGTCAGGAGAGCCTCTGCAGCTGTCACAAATTCACTATCAAAGCAACAGCAGTTCTTTATTTGGGGCTTATTGAGACGTAACAAAGACTATCAGACACCATGTGAAGTGGGAACGGACTGAGGGTTTACTAGCTGTACTGTCTTCTTCTGGGTCTTAATAGTGGATGTGAACAGGTGAGCTGGTCACCACGGCTACATTAACCGTCACCTCAACATTCAAGGTATCTTCATGGAGCCTCACTTACTGAACATCATCTGCTCTTCCAATGTACCGCTGTACAAAACAAAAAGGATCTTTTCAAGAAAATTACTGGGAAATTGGACTATTTATTTCTTTTATTTTGTCATATTTTTGTAAGACCTGAAAAATAGTTAATAAAACTATTTCAAATGCAGTTTGTGTGTTGTGACTAAATTGTAGCTGCAAAATAAACGGTGTGCTTGTTCTCATCACCCACAGATGTTGAAGCCGAGGAGTAAAAGAAATAAAATCCTGTAAAGTACCACTTGACAAACGCACAGTTTCAGTCCAGTTTTATTTCGGCAAAGCTAAAAAGAACATCTGATCTAACACACATGAGATGGGGCAAGGCCTAGGTGTTGTACAACAGTCTGAGCAGAAGCAAAATGTGGTTGGACGCTTCGGAAACGGGAAATTTACACGGGAGGTAAGAAGATGACTGACCGTACTGTCAACCCACATTGCAGCATCGTTACAGAGGGACAGGAGACTTCGCTGCGACTCTGCTGGGCAGTGATAAGAACATTTAATAAAAAAAAAGAAAAGCCTCCTCCAGTGTTGTACAGTATCGACTACAATACAAACTGAATCTCAGGAACAAGGCAGGATGGCGACCGCACTTTGCTGTGCATGCTGTTTGTGCATTCTGTGGCTGAAAATATAATCCCCCCTTTAACCCCCCCGTGTTCATCGACTCCGGCTCTCACACGTTCAGGACGATCGGTACAGCTACACCCGACCTGAGCTCGGAGAGCAAAAGGGTCCAAACCACAATGAGAGGTTGTAAGGCCTCTAGGGCTAATTATACCTTTCAGTCACACAAGGTAACACCACAACCCCTTATTCCTGGTCCAGAAACACGATGCCCAGCCATGAAAACAACAACATGCAAGGCCAGATAAGATCCACTCGGCAACTTTGGCTGTTCTCTTTACTTTCACAAGGTTTGTTTTATCCATTTGCATGTATTCTTTTACAAAAAGGCAGAGATAAGATTGGATAAACTAATTCTGGTTCTGGCAATTATTTACACGCATCACAATGTTTTCTTTTTCCCTTTTCCAGACATACTTTTCTTCACGTTCTGTGCTGTTACCAAGTTGTGCAAAAAAAAAATGCAACATTAGTTTTTACAACTCCATTTTCAAGCTTGACGTGTTTTCCTTTTACACAAATGGATGAAAGAACAGCTTAATGTCAGAGCCAGTCCCATTCACGTTAGCCTTACTTAGATAGACGGTGGTGGTAGATGTAAAACTATTTCTCAAAACACCAACACAATATTTATCCGACAAGCACGAGTTCCAGAATAGAATGGAGATCTGCACATTCACCATGAACAAACAAACACATCTGAATCTGAGACTGGAAGAGTTGCTTCTACTTTGTGCTGTTCTTCACAGTGCATTCTTGGTTCTGTGGATTCAAACAGTGTGGAGAAATGTTGCAATGCCCCGTGTGGTTGCAGAGAGGGCAGTGAAACTGAGAGGGTGGGCACTGTGGCTGGCAGGAAGCGCATTGCCGTACATAAACAATAAGAGAATAAAAAGTCAAATACAAGTCTGAGACTGTTTTTTAGCCTTGACTTCATCCGCCAAGTCCATCGCTGACCTTGAATCTACACTAAGACACTTTTTCGACTATTCAATCACCTCACAGGAACAGTTCCAACACACACTCACAGCTCATCATGCATACAAACATAAACACATTCTAATCCACACACAGGAAATGGCCAATACACCAAAACACCCCTGACCCCCTTATAATGGCTCTTTTCTATCTTCAAAGTCAACAGCTTAAAAAAAAAACAAAAAAACAGCTGCGTTATCTATGATCATTTATCCTCCCTTCTTTCATGCACATTAGCTTTAGGCTTGAAACGGCTGCTTTGTTGACAGCCTGCCATAGCACAGAATGGCCACTAGTCTTTACTCAGGTGGGGTTATCCTTTCTGTTCTTTGTTTATATTGGCTATGCCCTGTATACACAAACACACACAGGCACACACAAACACACTTATGAGTCTTCATTCATTTCTTGGCTATCTGTCCTGGCGATCTTTCTCGGGGGCGCTGGGCTGTCACCCTCACCTTGATCCTGCTCCCTTTTCTTTGCTGCATTCTGTTCGACAGAAAGGATTACAGAGCCGTCAGTAAAGTCACACAATGTCATCGTCATGGAAATCTATCAAAAAATAAAGATTTGTAATTGTATTCTGAGATTTGTGTAATGTTTACCTTTTTGTCCCACTGCTGATGGAGGTAACGCAGAAGGATGTTGGTTTTCTCTGTCACAATAACTGTACAGAAAACACAACCAGTTGTATTATTGAAACAGCCAAGTCTCCAAACAATTCTGCAAGTTTAGCCTTGTTTGATTCATATATATACTGTATCGTGAATACACATCAACCAAGGCTTCTATTAGTTCAGCTTCACTGTAAATAGGTGGTTTTAAGAAACTAGTCTCATACAGTTCGGTACTTACTCTGTTCAGAAGGGTATTCACGTGTTGGAAGGTACACAGACGGCCTCCGATTCTGTACAACAGATTATTGAAAGGTTCCACATTACAGTTCTGCAATACAACAACTCAGACAAAAATACTGCCTTTAATATCATCTTTTTGACATGTAAATGAGGTTTGAATTTAATCTGTTGTTCTTTTGAGATTGTTTTTTCCATTGATGTTGAGCTTGACTACATAATATCGGTGGGTTCTTACTATATTTTGGCAGAATATTAGAAACACCTTTTATTGTGACGCGTTTGCAAACAACACCATCAACCACTTTGTTCTGGTAATTTCATAAAGTATAATTACTGCCTTTCAGACAGTGTCAACAGAAAAAACATCTTATAAGCTTAATAAAAGTAGAATTCATGAAAAAAACTGTTGCACTGGGCTGCATTAGATTGTAAAGATGTACCTAATGAAGTGGCCAGTAAGTGTATGTGAGACTATGGTATCCACAGTAAATATCAGGAGGATCAAGATAACTTACAGATGCTTTACAAACGGAGTCTGCATGAAACCTGCTGAAGTTGCTCTTGTTGTAGACAGGAAGACCTTTCAAGAAATCAGCCTGTGGGAAGAGGGACAATTCATTAGTTGAACCTGCAGCTATGGCTAAATTAATATATTTTCTTTCATCTTTGACCTGATCCTTAAAACTCTTGAGACACGTGTCCATATGTCATCCACCGTGACTCTACCATTAACATATTTCCATTAACCTGTGGCAATTCAGAACGAACACCTGTCCCCTCACACCAACTAGGAAATAGCTGTTGTCAGATGTGTACATCCTCTATATTATAAACATGAATTTCTACCTTCAGGTAGATGTGAGACAGACAACAATATTAAAACAATTGTTTAAAATACTTATTTTTCTTCTCAACTTCTAAGCACACTCGTCAACAAACAACCAGCTCAATCCTGATTTATGGCATAAACAAGAAGACCCTGTTGCAATTAGTTCTATGCATTCTGGATGTATTTGGTTTTTTTTTTCATCTCACAGGACATATACAATATTAACTGTGCATTTAATTTATTGTATTCATCATAATGTCTTTGAGAGACACTGTAGTTGCACAGTGGTAGAAAATCAGATTTAACATCAGGAACAACAAAGTATATCTTATGTTCAGAGAGCAGATAATACAAACTAATGACATTATTAAACGAATCAATAGTTTTGTGCTAATATAAAATAGGTGGATGAAGGACACAAGAAAAACACAGCTGGGGTATACAGGTGAATAACCAAGTCAGTGTTGGGCGTTCCCTCATTTTAGCACCACGGTAACTGGCCTGCTGCCTTCATTGAAATGTCCCCAATAACCTCCCAACTGGTGGCAATGACATGAGGTTGAGTGTAACAGTAAGTGTTTACTAATTCGACCGGAGCATAGGACGACGAGGGACAATTTGGCCTCGGTGAATGAATGCCAACAGGAGACACGTATGTGGCTATCGGCTACCAGTTAGCTAACATAATTACCAACTGCATCTTAAGCTAATAGACAATTAGTATGCGGGACATGTACCTTCTCCATGGTCTTGGCTGCAGTTCCCAACGTCGAAACGCCGGCTGGTGAACTCGATTTGGTGTCTGCTGTGCTGGTCGTGATGGCAGGCAGTTAAGAGTATGTTGGTGTTAGCCGCGCTAGCTTGCTGGATAGTTAGCCGAGACAGCTACACCTTTCGGGTGGCTCTTGCCACAGAGAACAACGACCTTCACACTCAAATTGTTGTTTCCATTCCAGATTCCCGTGTTAGTTAAAATATGATACCAAACAAAACCATAGCCCTAATTGACATTGCGTGAGTTAACAAAATTAGCTAGACAGACAGAACCTCTTTAGATAGCATGATGGGAGAGATCAAGTAGCGATGTTCCCGGGACACGCCCCGAAAGTGCCAATTGGTCAGAACTTTCTCCCACGTGGCCAAATAGCCAATAAGGAAACGTATTGAACGTTTCGCCCCTCCCACCTTCAACCCTGCTTTCTCATGCAGAGCTTCACATTAAAAGTCGTTAAGAGGTAACTCCATCCGCCCGCTGCCAACACATCTTGAGCTCTACCTGACCCATCTCCCAGGGAAGTCTGTCTTACTCAGAAAATAAACCTCCAACCAGGTCCATGTCATAAGTCCAATGGCTCTGACCCAAAATTAAATGGGTTCTTCTTTGTCCAATGCTACACACCTCAACCAAGATCGTAGACAGACAAACAAATGTCAGCATACACGTACAAATGCAAACCAAATAAAATTTCTGTTCCTACATTGAAGTTGATATTATTTTATTGTGGTGAACCGTTCTAGTGAGACAGCCTTGTGTAACCCTTAATGGGGTGAACATTATACCCTATTATAAACTATATTTCATGTTCCAAACATTATACGATCAATCTCATGAATGGGTCAGTATGCAGGAGGAACATATGGCCCCTAATGCATCGTAATAAACGACTTAATATTAATATGTGTATTGTTACACCCCTATTACTTACAAAATGGGTTATAGGCTGGTGAAAATAAATGATTCCCCTTTATAGGACCCCTGAAGCCCCCCAGGGATGAGCATATAATAGTTGTCTGGCGTCTCCCAACAGCAGGGGGCATCTCTTCACACCTACAAACTCTACTGCATGGTCACAGTGGTTCCGACTCACAGGTTGATGGAGTAAAACTCAATGACAACCGGATGCGCTCCGGTTCTTCTCACAAGCACCTGCGCGGCACCAACATTAAATCTGGAGCCTCCGAACACGCAGACACGAGGATCCGCTGAACCCGCAGGAAGATGCGCTGCAGTCCGGCAGTGCTGATCCTGGCCGCCATGTGGAGGCTGCCTCCAGGACAGGAGATAAATTAGATTATTGGATTGGCTGCAACAGATTATAGCTCTCCAACATCCTCGATGCCTCATCAGAAACCCACGTCAATCTGACTATATTTCACGCTGAGGTTCGGAAATATAAAGGTATCTTTATCATTCTTTATTTTCTTTACGTATCTTTTTGTTTTACTTGGACTAACGTGGTTTTTGATTCGTGTTTAACAAGAAATAGTTCGCTGTAAATAAAGTAGCGCTCCGATTATCCAAACGGGTAAAAAAAGAAGAATTTGTAGGTGTTT
>CAAKHC010010497.1:0-14877 GCA_901007825.1 Macroramphosus scolopax | reverse complement strand
CAAAAGCAGCATGCGTTTGACTGACGGACCCTGTATACACACACACACACACACACACATAGACGTGTCTATACGTGAGGCCGGTGTTGATCATTTATTGCACTACAGGAAGTCACATTGATGTGTCTGAAATTTGCCACCAACTAAACCAGTAAGTCTAAGTGACCTTCATTACTGAGAACAATTTGTCTGTATCACAAAGTCTAATAATACTGTCTGGTACAGAACAAAAAAATAATCTAATGTGGGATTCATGCTGGGAAACGCTCAGCGCCTTTTATGGGCTATAAGCATAAAGGGCCTATTTTCTCTTATTGGGCCAATGGAGCTGAAGAAAGCAATCACTACAGTAGCACACTGCTCACTGGGAGGCTCAGGTTTCAAAACAGGAGAACCTGGGAGACTGGGGAAATGGGTTAGAGGATTATTGGGTGGCGAGAATGAATAGATAAAGAGAAAGACAATTAAAAATGTGGGGGAAAAAAAATGTGGGCAAAGGTCAGAATCTGTGTGATGAGTCACACGACGAACTGAATGACGAATTGACACATAGAGAGGAGTTAAGAGGAACAAAAGTAGGGTGCCAGCCAATCCCGGAGTCTCTCCCGTAATCCCGTCATCCACTCTAATCTCTATGACGACAACAAGGAGCTCCATCAGAGACGTCACAACTATGAATATTCATCAGGTGACTGAGCTCTCCACTGAATCATTCCCTCTCACAGCTTACTGACTCGCTGTAAAACTCTGATAATATACTATATTGTATCGGAAACTCTTCAGGGTGACGCGTTTAAAAAGTAAACTCAAAAAGGCCTTAAAAACCAAGGTCCTTTATTCTGACCTATGTTAGCTGAAAGGGATTTAAGTGATACCTTATATTGGAATCTGATCAGGAAGGGATTTGTCATGGCAAGTCTTGTTTTACAGAAAATTTGATGCTGACTTCAGATGTTACTCATTGAAGTTTCCTCAAAGCTTCAGTACTGAGAGCAGATGGAGCCTGATGTAACACATCCATAAATACTGCATGATGCAGCTCCCTGCCAGGTATGTAGGATCACTATCACGATCTGATGAGAGATTAATGACAGATAGATGGATGGAGAGCAGCCCCCCCCCACTTCAGCTTTCCTTCTCCGTCCAAATTCCTTTCATTAACCATTCTGATGTCGCGACTTTTGTCCGATCATCTTTCGGCCCCGGCTGCCGTCCTTTTAAATATCACAGTGTTTCTTCCGGATCTTCAATTGCACGACCCTCCCTCCTCTTCATCATCAGCACCGATTCTCCAGCTGTTTTCCCAGAGATCCGTGCGAGGGATCTACATCGCCGAGCCTCGTTCGCACATCTGTGTGGTCGCCGAGATAAGCAGAGGTGTTATCTATCGGCGGCAGGGGTGATGCGAATCTGTTTGTGGGAAAAGGAGTGTTTGTGCAAGCACACACACACACACGCACAAATAATGATCTCACCACAGGCACTTTGAAAAGGTGACTCTTTATTTTCTAATTATTATAGTGTATATAATATCTTTTATCTCTAGGTATAGGTAATCATATTTATATCATGTAAGTAAAAGTGTGCTTTTATTCACAGCATTTGTCCAATCAGACCGCTGTTAGTTGGAGGGTTACATTAGAAAGTTGACAGTGAATCTGGCTGGCAGCGATGTGTCTGTGTGTGTGTGTGTGTGTGTGTGTGTGTGTGTGTGTGTGTGTGTGTGTGTGTGTGTCTGAGCAGTGAGAGTTATACAGTTGTTGCAGTGTGCCTGTGTATAGAAAGACAAATGTGTGTGCCGACATGTTTCTGCATGCATGTGTGTGTGTGTGTGGAGTATGTCATGTCAGGGCTCAGAGGTATGGAGCAGAATATAAAGCTGCCTACTCACACTGATTTTCACAAAGTCGATCAGCTTCCATTTGATTTATTACTCTTCACAGCGCTTTCAGGTGTTTTAAAAATTACAACCCACATTTTTTTTTTTTGGGGGGGGGGGGGTGTTTAAATGCTATGTCAAGTTCCAGCTGTACATTTGTTTTTGGGCTTTTCATTTATCACTTCCATCAGTGCTGCATGGCAACACAATCCTGATGCTCAGCTCCGCCCGTGAAAACACACACTAGTAACTCTCCTCGTCTGCATCTGAATGTTTCACCCAAACAATCTGCTACAATGCCTGCGAGTTAAAACCCCTGAAAGAAAACGCACGGTTTTATTTGGTTATCACGACAAATAAAATATATGATCGTCTTGATTTTCAACTTTTTGTAGGTGTTCCCGGACCCGACTGAAAACATCTGTACAATACAAACCATGAAACACAAATAAGTCACTGACTTTTGTCTGTCGTCTCCTGAGAACAAAAAAAGTACAGTAATCACATTAACTTAATATTTATTATCACCGGTCTCCAATATGCCTCGTATCTCTATCATTTTATTTCAGATCAGTAAAGTTATGGCCGATTTTCAGGGGATGGCTTTCGTCAGATAACAGTCTAACCCATGAAGGAAATTGAGCATTGATCCAATAGAATGTACAAATCTATAATTTTCAAAAAAAAAATCAAATGCAACCGGGGACAAAAACTATCATCTGATCATGTTTCGCTTCAAAGTCCTTTGTCCAAGAAGTGGAAAAACTTTATGTTGCTACAGCAGCTCGTCAACAATTCATGTAGCTTGAATACACCTGATGCGGAGTGAAGCTCTTGGAGCTCGGGAGAAACAACCCTGCGATTTTTGGGGCCTTTCATCCTTGGTCGGTCAACCGTGTCGGATGTGTTTTGCATGAAAACACTGTCTGAACACCGGGCTTGAGGCGAAACTGGAAAAAGATTTTAATTGCTCTGTGCTCCCTGTCAAAATAATATATGTAACATGCAAGACTGTTGCGAAATAAGCTAAAAGAAATCGGATAAAATAGGAACTTGTTATTGGGGACGAGGTCAGTCCTCACTGGCACCGTGGCCAGACTGACCCCTGAAGTAATGACTGATGTTTGTATCATAACTTCTTTTGAGGGAACTTGACATGCAGGGAACTTTTTTTTTAAACTTTCTTTAAATTGCCCCACATTTACAAAAGGTTTTTTTCATTTGAATTGGCAGTACAAGTGGGATGGTCTTCATCTACTCGATAGTTTGACAACACTTGCAAGCTAAGCACTTCGACCCTGTTTGGGCTTGAGTTTAGAAGACGTGTGAGGATGAGGAACAACAGGCTACAACAGTTTGTGTTGATTCAAAACCAGCTTTCATTGGGGATCCAGTGGATCATCCGCTAGTCGGGCCCCCTCTGCTGATCCTAAATCAACCTCGGAACGACAGGATCCAAAAACAAGTCACATCTGAACAGCAGGCGTGTCAAAAATAAAAAGATCAGTAAACCAGTCAGACATTTAAAAATTAACTGTTATCCTTTCACATTTTGCCAGAAATGCACAGTAACCGCCAGAACCCACTGAATCCAAAACAGTCCTTGTAGCTTGTATGGCTGCTGAGGAATGATCGGGGCAGTTAGCTCTAAAATGTATCCCGGTGCGACCGTTAGCGGTCGCGGGGGATGCAGAGGAGGTTATACTGGAAGCCCCAAGGCTGATCTGGGAGCTGTCTGAAGGCAGGACAGGCAGGCACTCGGTGCGTGGGTGAGGAGAGGCTAACACACACATACACACAAACACGCACGTGTCGATATTAACACACAAACATGCAGGCACAGAACTCCACCCATAAGCCCTCCTCACACAGTAACCTTGTCAAGTGTATGAGAGTGCGTGTTTCTGTAAGTGTACAGTGCTTTATAGCGTGTGTTTGTCTCAGAACTATTCGATTCAAATTCACATTTTCCCAAACACCGCACAGTTCTCCCGCTCCTCCGTGTTTGATTAGCCGGCTTGGCGTACTCGAAGTTTCCGTCGAGGAGCGGGCGCCTAAGCCGTAGAAACAGTTTGTTTGTTTGTTTGTTTGTCTCCCCAAAAAAAAACAGTTAGAATGATTTTTTTTCCAAACATGACACAGTGATTTTTCTTTTCACAGGACACATCTTCTCTCGACACCAACACCGGGCAAAGCTTGAGCTGTGAGTTATTACTGTGTGTGTGTGTGTGTGTGCGTGTCGTGCACACATTGAGGTCTGCGTATGGGCTCGTGGCCTTTAGTGGGTGCACATGTATGTGATGCATATGTTGTATGTGTGCTGAATGTCTTTGTGTTTCTATACTTATGAGGACCAGTACGCCACACAGGGCCTTTTGTAAATACCAAAACAGAGGAGTGCTGAGATTTAAGTACATGTTTAACCTCTTCAATAGGTCATGTTCCTGGTAAGCTGCATTGCTTTGCATGTAGTTGTAGTTTTATTACAGTTACATGCAAAAAAACAGCACTTGTGTGAAGTCTAAAAGGAAACGTTTGTGTCAATCTGTTATCCGATTGGATATTAACAGCATCTGGGGGCAATGGCCAAACTGGCCAAAAGCCAGTGGACATCAGTGCCAGGACTTTTACATTTGCTGTTGATAGTTTTTGCCGTCCAATTTGTATTATTCCACTTGAGAATAGAGTCGGGGATGAGAGACGGCATCTTTGGCTGTTTTACATCTCAATGCAGATAAACTGAGAAACTGCAGTTTCGCTCAAAGCTGATCGATCGACACTGCTCGGACTATAAATTCAAGCAGAATGCTTTTAGTTCCAAAATATTGTCCTTTGCCCACAGATTCATATGCATTCATCTGTTCATAGAGTGTAATGGTTTGCAGTAATTTTGGTTGTCTGAACTGCTATTATCTTCCACTTTCGTCCCCTGTACAAGGTAACAGAAGTTGTGCCTGCAAGATAATGGTAACACATATAATCAATAAGTCCTCAAAAGTATAGTAACCTTGCTTTTTTCTGTTCTGCATGTATGTGCGTGTTCTGCATTTGCCGTGTCGAACGTCCCACCGGCAAACTGAGCTGTGACCTCCGGCGCCAGTGAGGCGAAGGTAACGTCCATTGTCCGAGAGCGTCTCCGTCTCTCCTGTGTCCCTCCTGTCAGAGGCTTCAGATGTGATCAAGACACTACACAATCTCACAAACCACATCAAAGTAGAAAATGAAAGTAGAATAATATAATATTACAAAGACTACAACCCCCTACTCCCGAACTCTGACCGCCCCCTCAGTCAATCCCCCCGTCGATAGAGTAATAACTATAATATGTGACAGAGTTGTCAACCTCTGCACAGTGGCACCTTTAGAATATAATATTTTTTTACTAATAATACAATTATTAATATCAAAGCTGTATGGCGCTAAGAAGAAGCTGAGGTTTGGTCTCAAAAAGCACCCTGAACTCTATTGGAGTAAACATCGTTAAACACAGCACAGACTTACGGGCTCCCACACCCTTATAAGGCGTCTTAAATGTAGCAGTCTGGTATCCCTACGGAGTATAGAGGTAAGGGTGCTATTTGAGACTGGTTTGGAGATACAGCAAATGTAAGCACTGGAAGCAGATGGATATGGCAAGCATGGTTGGAAAGCGTCAATGCTGACATGGCTCATGGATGGCAGTTCTGAACTCTGACCCCTGACGGACCCTCAGGATCCGAGGGGGCCTCTGATGTGCTGACGCGAGCTACGTAGCTACTACTGCTGAGTCAGTAAACTGCTGGAGATCCTACACCAATCGAGTGCTAAGAGCGAAACCTAAGATTCTTAAGCTGAGTAATATTTGGCACCAAGAATAATTAACACCAGTTTTGCTAATATATGTTTGATACTTAAGCCAAGTTACAATTCTTATTTAAAACTCGTTATCCTACCTGTGCTTAAGGCGATATTCGTTGTCTCTAATTACGTCAGAAAGATAATCATCTAAACTAAACGTAGTAAAAAAGCATCTAAAGAATAACCTGTCACTAAGATGGCCTAAATAGCACAAGAGCAGTCGTCGCTTCTTTTTGTACTTCCGCTCGGAGTCGACTCCTCGCATGAAGCCTGTTATATTGTCAGTTAGCTATTCAGCTGGTTTAAAAACAGTTGTTCCTGTGCAAATGTACTTTGCCTTGTCTTCCCTCGCTCCCTCAATCCCTCCCCGCACGCATAACATCCTTAAAACAACGCTGCTGCAACGCTGAGCATAAAAAGCCCTTGTGTGCTCCTGTCCTTTAAAAATTAAAAGCCCTTGCTTGGAGAAAAGCATTTTTTTTTTCCCTTTCACAGCCCATGACAACTGCTGATGTTGTAAAATTAATATTTACATATGGAGGACAGCAAGAACAAGTCCGTATTGATGCTCGTTTGTCCCTTTAAGCTCCCTTTATGGCATAAAAGACAGTAGATAAAACAGTTGCGCCATAAATTAAACAGTATGGCTGAGTTTTACAACATTTTTTTATTATCAGGGTAATAACTGTCAAAGTGGTGGTGTGACAGTAGCAGCTTGTTTCATGTTTAGCTCATACAAAACAGTGCAATGGTGGCTCAGGGAAGCAAAAATGCAGTATAAGTTTTTGTATTTCGTCTTTGAGTTTCCCTCGTTACTCAAGAGTAGATAAAGTTTGGGAACAAAGCTGCACAACTACAAGTCACGCACACTCTCTGCAAAACTCTCCCTGCTCCACATTCGCCCCTCTCTCATTTCTCTGTACTTAATGGCTATTTTGCCCCCCCCCCCCCTCGCTCCGTCACAACCCTCCTCCCTTTTGCGTGTACATGTTTGAAAATTACTCATAGGGACCAAAAGTATTGGAATGGGTCCAGTGTTGAGTTAGGACAATACAGCTGATAACCGCTTGTTTTTGGGCTCCGTTTGTTATTATTAGCGTCTGACAGCATCATAGAAAGGACACTACAGAGATATATGAGTGATGTATGAAGGCTGTTTCTGAAACAGCTTTGTGTATCACTTAAGATTGAACAGTAAACAACAACAGACGCGAGGACGGGAACACGCTGAAGTTGAGGCTAGTAAGTTAGCTACATGCTAAACACTGATGTAAACACCTAAAACTGTGCTAGCAGACCACAGGTCACGTTAGAAGCAACCGATTTGAGCCGGGATGACGACTGCCGGTCAATTAGGAGAGTAAATCTCACGCCAAAGAAAGTTCTGAAGCAAAATGTTCCAAGCGTGGAGACGCTACAGACGGGTGGAGGTAGGCTAATGCTTCGAGCTAACGCTAAAGTATCATAACGTCATACGGCAGCGTGGTACATGTTTGTCCTCTGCTTGTTATCCACATCAGAAACGGACGTTACAGCAGAGACGAGAGACGTAAACAAAAGAGTCTCATCTCTGAACTTTTTACGATGTTGTCAGACAATGCTAACAACACTCGGAGCCTGTCAGTGGCCAAAACAAGCACTTTCAATACTGGACCGATTACAATCATTTCGACCCCACACATGGCTCCAGTGTATATATCAGTGAGACAGAGAGAGACCTGGGAATGTACTGATGTTTCTCTACGACCTGCTACGACAACACGTATCGTACGATGTGTCTGATAGGAGCGCGGCTCTCCGTGTGTGAGTCTCGTACGAGCTTGTCCGTGTGTTTGTACTTGTGCAACCATATACAGTACGTGCATATGTAAAGGAGATAAAGAGGAGGAGAGGCTGTGAGTGACAGCTCAGGGGACGGAGCTCAAACCCTCTGAATAATGCATGTGACTTCCTCCGATTCCATCTATCCGCCGTAACATACATCGCGTGCCACGCACACGTACGTTTGCCAGCAGATCGGAGAAGAGAGATGTGTACTTTAGACCGAAGTGAGCAACTCCTCGGCGTTTATCCCTGCAGCTGCGAGTTCGGACAATTGTTCTGACGAGTAAAGACAATTTTTATATTAATCCGAGAGATAGTCGACCGAGAGGTAGTGGGCAAACAACATTTCCATCTCTTGTTTGTTTAATGTCTTGTGGCGCTGAAACCATATTCACAGCTCAGTGGTCTCCTCCTCGAAAACCGACAACCTCCAGGAAACGCAGCTAGTCTACAAGCAACACCAACGGACGACGGGACCTAAACTTAGTGTCCCTTAGAGGAGTGGAAAGACAGGGTGAAAGGAGGTGTGTTGGAGGGTGTCAGTGAGGCGAGGTTTGGGGCAACACATAAAAAATGGGGAAGGTGATACATGATAAGTGAAGGCGGACGGACAGACAGACAGATATTTGATCATTTCTTAAAGTTTTTGGTGAGAAAAGTAAATAAATAGAAGACTTGTGTGGCTGAAAACAAGAGTAAAAGGAAGCACCAATGATCTCAAATTACCACCTCAACAAGATTCATTAGTTTTATCTTGGCTCCTTCACACCTTTTCCCCCCCTAACAGTTGATCCACTGCGATCAGAGAGACATTTGTCAGAGGAATGAGCTCAATTCAGTTTCAGTTCAGTCTAGTATGAAGGAAGCTGGTCCATGAGGAAATAGAATCAATCAATATGAAAAGAGTTTATATACAATATGTATAGAAATGTGTATGTATAGAAAACAAGTGCCACACATGTGCTGCCATAAACGGACAAACTGCATCTTCAATTTATACTTTGAATTCAGCTGAACTGAAAATGAATTCCACCTCTCTCCTGAAATGTTGACTTCCTCACGTTTAAACATCCTCGTGGTCAGAGCGAGGCAGCTCAGAGGTCTAAGGCTGCACTGATCCGACCGGGCTGCCGTCCGAAAAAAGGTCGGGAGGAAAGAGGTCAACCCCTCTTTCCTCGTCTCCTTTACTTCACGTTACATTTATTTTGAGGAGAAGCAGCCCCCAAAAAACAGCAAACCACTAACGAGACGCTTTTTTATACTTGAAAAAAGCCAGAAAGTCAATTAATGAAAATACAACTCATGAACGTTGGATGTGCCTTCATATGTAAGGAGTTACAGGTATAACTACAGATATGTGGTTTAGTGGGAACAACTTCTCCATCCAAACCGCCCCTGCTACACACTGAAACTCTCACAGGGCTCAGGATTCACAGTTCAAAGGCTAAAAGTTCACAGTTCACAGTCACAGTTTATCAAACCCCTCCGCGCCCGCCCCGCCCGCTAACCCAGTGTGTCCCCTGCTTTTCTTGCACTCCTCATCCTCCTCCTCTTTGAAACTCTGATTGATCTGCAGCCAGCACCTCTCAGACAGGTGTGGTCCTGCGGTTCGGGTCCTTGCTGTAGTCTTTAGTGAGCGTGCTGCTCTGGAGGAACTCCCTCTCGGAGTTGAGCAGCCCGCCGATGCCGCCGCCGCCTGGTTTGGTTCCGGCGTTCCCCGCCTCTCGTGGGTTCAGCGTGTACATCGGCATCTCGGAAGCGGCGGGCCCTGTGTAGCCGCCCTTCCCCAGTGGTGAGGTGTCACGGCTGGGGACCTCGGATGACCGCACGCTAGAGCGGCGCCGGAAACGGTAACGATAGGAGGGGATGCGGCTGAAGGCGGACTTCTTGATGAGCTCGGTGCGGGACTTGGCCCGTAGCTTGCGGTGCTTCTCTATGAACATGTGCACGGCTAGCACCCCCACCATTTCCGCCATGATGAAGGAGAGAGCGCCAAAGTAGAAGGACCAGCCGTAGGAGTAGGACTTCTTGCTGTCGCTCTGGCCCGGGTCGCCCGAGTTGGCCGAGATGTAGACAATAATCCCAATGATGTTGCTGAGGCCTGCGATGGAGGGAGAGAAAAAAGAAGTGAAACGAAATACAGAATCAAATTAAAGACTGTAGCCCTCAATGCACCATGTTGACGATTAGGTCCTTGTGATGGGCTGATGTCACCGTGGTTGAGTGATCGCTCTCACTGCCGTACAAATGACAGTGGTACCGGTTAGATGCCGAGAGCAGCAGACCCTCCTCAAGTTTGAGGAAGGACAGAAATGAAAGGAAGAAAAAGTAACAGCGGGAGAGAACTCGGAGAGAAGAAGTCGAGCTCCGTGGAGATGATGGAGGGAGTCCACGCACGCAGCTGGCTTCTCTTATTCCATATCATTAGTCCAGAATACAAACGCTCGTCCAAAGTGGGGGGAGGAATGCACGGAACAGGGACAATTAGCCGTCTGTAATTAACCAGAATCAGCCTCACGCTATTGTGGTAAATAATTACCAATTTGGCTTCATGAATTTGCTACAAACCCAATGGGACCCTACACATCCCACTGAACAGCAATTACAGCCCTTTGAGTGTGTCAGGGGCACGGGCCTAAGTGTGTGTTTGAGATATCTAAAGTGTCAGCATCCATGTGATGGATTATGTGTGAGTGCATGTGTGTGCGTGTGTGTGCGTGTTTACACTCTCGCGGCCTCGCAGTGCATCGCTGCGGCATCGTGGTATTCTTTCTGATTGATTAATCAGCTGCTGTGTCCAATTTCCACACGCCAGCTCCTCAGACGGGCTCTTCTGTGTGCTTTAGATGCCTAACGGGCTCCTTCGACAAACATTTGAGTGCTGCGCGGGCTTTGTTCAAAGTGGCTCCGCCGTGACACACACACACACACACACACACACATACAGATCTTTGTGTTTAACGCTGAAATTAAATAAATTCCTCGAGAGCCGGCTAAGCTCCTCCCCCTCAGGTCATGCTACTTTAAGTCATCCGGATGGTGCTGCAGCTAAGATGGCTGCTATGTTGTGTTCAGCGGTGTTGTCATGGAGATGAGCATCAGCACGGCTCAGTATTGCATCTTATTGCACCTCGTGCACTTTCCTGACAAATAAAACAGACCTCACTCACACCGCAACCACTCAAACATTTTGATAAGAATATAAACTAAGGCCTCATTATTAAGGATGTAATTAGCCACATTAGCAAACAACAAACGCTCGAGCAGCAGAACAATAAACACCCAAAGAAGAAACTGATCTCTGATATACAGCAACAATATGGTCGGAGATGTCGTGTAGTGAAGATAAATGTCTTTGTGTTGTAAAGGTTATGTCCGTAGAGTCACTCAATAAAGACGGGGAAAACCCTGTAATTTAATAATAAACATGCACATGCACCGTGCGGACTGACCTGCTGAGACGAAGAAGATCCCCGCGCTGAGGATGACGTTGTGTCGGCTCCGGTAAAACTCACTGGCGGCCACGCAGAGTCCTCCCAGGAACAGCAGACCCACGCTCATGATGGGGAAGATACTGGAGGCACGCACAGCACCTGGGGAAGCACAGGGAGGAGGGCGGAGACGTGTTGGTGACAGAAAGATACAAACGTTTTCTGTTGTTCAAGAAATCGACTGTCAACAACACGGATTGAAAGTGAAGGTGAATATTTTGTGCTGGATGGCCGAGTGTCAGCGGCAAAGTGCTTCAGATAGGATCTTTGTTCTGCTTATTTATATTAACTCAGGGACAAATCCTACATATCTCCATTCTGTGCTTATTAGAAATGTGAAGTTATAGGACGATGAAGGGGGTAAACATTTATAACAAGAAAGTTGCGACAAATTTGATTTTACTGTCGATCCAAGTTATTTTTTTCAGTGTATTGCAATTCAATTACAGCAAAATGTAATTTGGAAGAAGCGATCCAAACGCAGGGGTGAGGTGAGGGGCTGCAATCTGCACCTTGAACACTAGAGGTCACTGAGTCGTACACACAGCTCCTTTAAGATATCGAAAATAGCTAATAGAAGGTTCCAGATTTTAAAATGTGTATAAATGCATTGGCAGAGTTCGCTTCCTATTAGTTTATTAAACCATATTTAGTCTATGTTAAGTGAAACTGTATATGAGCACTGATGCGCCCTTAAAAAAACAAACGTCAACACTTTAATGTCACAGTCATTGTTTCCATTAAAACGCCGGAGCGCAGAGATAAATCAATGAAAATTGTGCACACTCACAAACACGTGAGCCCGTGTGCTGCTACATGCTTGACTGAGTCTGAATTCAGAACATGTTAAAGCATTCAGAGGAGGAAGAGAGGGAGAGAGAGAGAGGGAGGGGGGAGGAAAGAGAAAGAGAGAGAGAGAGAGAGAGAGATGGTGAAGGAGAACATGGACAAAAACCAAGACAGATGGAGAGTCGCACTGACACATATGCAGGCGAAACGACGAGGCTGCAGTGGGAGAGAAATATTTGTCAGAAGCCCATATGTGTGCATGATGTGATGGCATATTGAAGGGTATTTGCAAACAGCTTGTCATGCACAACTGAACAGTGTGGCGGTTTGATGCAAAGCCGATACTCCTCGCTTATACATCCCATGCGTGTCGTTAGAAGGACTATCCAGTGTTTACGAATCTGTTTTCTTTCGCTCCAAAACATTCCCAGCGTGATGGACAACGGCGCTGACCAATGGCGTTGGGCAGCTGAGCGTGCAGGCCCCGCCCCTGTGGCCCACACCCCTGGGCTGTATGAAATAACGGTCACTAGGTCTTGGCTCCCGATTGGCCGGCCGGCTCTGAGGCCTGCGATCTGATTGGCCGCCTCTGGGGATGTCGCTCAGTGTTCAGTGGAGCAATAAAAAAGAAGCACAGGCTGAATCCATTTTCTTTTTTTTCCCCCTTTTTTTGTTGCTGTTAATATTTTTTGTTTACAATGGGAGGAAAACAGAGAGCGAGGCCCCTCCTCCTCCGTTCCACCGAACCATCATCTTCTCCATCTTTATGTAGTTTTTATATCTCTCATGATTCTTCGGTGTATCTGGAAACATCCGTCTGCTTACTACATCCTCCTTTTTTCCTCTTTCTCATTTTTAGAACATATTGGATGATAAAATCTCTCTTAATGCATCTCCTCTCCACCAGCAGCACGCACAGGATCTCTCATCTTCCATCAACAGAGCCGAATGGAACAGATAATGTTCATTTGTGTCAGTAAAGATTACATGCGGTCGGTCCAGCAGTTATTCCCCTGTGCTGGACGTAAACAAATCAAACTCCCCATAAAGGATCTTATTCAGTTGATCATTCTTGTAGCCGTGTACTGCGACTGCCCAATCATAGATAACCAAACAGTAATAAACATTTTTAGGTCAAGCAGCGGAGATTAAATACATGTTATGAAGAGGTTATAGTGCGTATTAAAGGCCAACCGTTTACAAGATCGTCTTTATACGACCGATCGGTTTAAAGATCTGATTTCTAAACAACCTCGTGGAGCTGCAGCTCTCTGTGATACAATCTGCCATCAAAACATTCAATGCATATCAGAATCCTACCTCTGCTACCGTCTGAACGGAGATTATCTCAAACATTTGTGCAGTAAATTTGAAGTAGAGGGGTAAAAAAAAAAGCTTGAATCTCCATGAGAACGCAATTTTTTTGGGGCCTCAGAATTTGGGTCACTTGGTGGTTAAAAAGCTGAAGATCGCCGCGAACACGCATCGGCGTTCGTGTGTGCGTGTGGTTTAAAACTTACGGAGGAGGTATTCAGCTGCGTCGGCCTCGTAGTCAGCGTCCTCTGGAAAGTGATCAATCTTCTTGCACACACCTCTGAATGTTCCTGCAGAGGTGAGACAGAGGAAATGTGTGAAACTCCATTTGTCTCACTTATAATTAACTGTAAGTAAAACACAGTCATTTATTTCTTCATTTGAAGTGAGTTCAGCCTCACGAGGCAGGTAGGATTCTTACTGAACATGCACATCTGGATGATTACAAAACCAAACACACAGGGCAACGATTCAAGAGATGTACAGGGGATTTTACACATGGATCAATTTGTTTGATACGTCAATGAGATTCTGGCTCTTTGTTTGTCCCCAGCAGACCAACTGTAATTCAGAACGTCCTCAGTTATGTAAAAAATGTAACTTTGTCATTGGAATTTGTTTTAAAATTTCCTTTATTTAATCATCAAATCAATTTTTTTTGTCAATCGATAATCAGGCATTCTCATAATTGCACACACGCACATTTCCCAGTGCAGAAACACACACGTCCTGCATGCAGACACGAAAATACATCAAAAGAAAAAGAAAAAAAAACAGCAGAGGTAGAGAGAGACGACAGATGACGCAGGACAGGTAGCCTTCAGGCTGTGAGTGGGAAACTCTAATGAAAAGCAATATTACACAAAGCGCACACACACACACACACACGCACGCATGCATACATGAACAATTGCCACTTTGAAGGCAAAAACACACGGTCCACCTAAACTCATCAAGCACACACACACACACACTCCAACCAAGCTCGTTAACCTGATACATGAACGCTATCAATCATGCTTGGATGTTAAAACCTTCTGCATGGAGATTGTTTATATCAGCGTGTGTCAGCCTGCGTTAGTGTGTGTGTGTTTGTTTGTATTGACGAGGATGCAGTCTCCTGCAAGCGTGCCGTGTGTCAGGCAGAGAGTGACTCATCCTCCTTTGTGCAAGTACTCCTGCGTCCACACACACACACACAAACACACACAAACACACACACAAACACCCTCCAGCCTCCCTCGTCCGTGTGTGAGCGTTGATGCAGTAGTACGTGCGTACGCGTGCACGTGCGCACTGCGTGCCGCTTCATTCCCACCCATCATTCTGTCCCATTCACACATGGTCAACACCACAGGGGGACGAGGGGGTTGGTGGGGGCGAGATGAAGGAGGATGAGGAGAGAGAGAGGAAGCGGTTTGTGAAAAGAGGTTCTGTGGTTGAAACGGCAGCGACGGGAGAATTTCGAGAGAAACGGGAGGATCGACGCCGGTGATGAACATATGAAAGACTCCACCTAATTGCTTATTTGCATATGAAGAGTTTCCTTCCAGTACCTTCTAAAAATTGATGAATCCAGCTCCTGCAATCAGGGATGGAAACCTCTGACTGACGAAGAGCCCCACATCTCTCGTCTTTGATAATCGAGATTCAATAACGTAATAATTGCTACATTTTGGGATGAATCTAACACTGTTTGCTGCACCACTAACTCAACAAACACACACACACACACACACGCAA
>CAAKHC010010496.1:12397-29060 GCA_901007825.1 Macroramphosus scolopax | reverse complement strand
CAACTAACAGATAACTTCAGTATTCAATGAAACTGCTGATTATTTGTTTGGATTAGGAATTTACTAGAAAATAGAATTTACTAGAAATCAATTACAGAAGAATTCAAGTTACCATTTGTCATAGTTTCATCTGAAAATCTGTTTATTTTTAATTAATGCAAAGACAAGCAGAACATTTGCTGCTGTCAAAGGACATTTTATAATTAGTTGCATTTGCACCGACTAATTGTCTTAAATCTCATTTTACACCTGATTAAAGGAAACAACATCCTGTGTTTTTATAACAACTAATCAAACCGATATATTAATGTACTTTGATATCATTTAAAATAACATTCAGTATAAGTTAGGTGGGTAAACTTCATGAAAGCATCCTTTAGTATCGTATTAAAGCTGTATTGGTTTTTGGCCACTTGGGGCAGCGGGTCAAGTCCCAATGTTGACACATCATCTTTGTTTATAAACAGTTTGGACATTGTTCTGGGAAGCATCTCTCGATCTACAAACCCAGCAGGTCCAGAGCAACATTAATATTAATTTAGAACAGCGTTTTCTCCTGTTTTATTTGCATGTCAGGCTGCCAGATGTTCCACTGAGTTCCCTGGATTGTTGCAAACTGATTTGCAGTTAGTGGTCAGAGATTAGCTGCATGCTGTGGCTGGAAACACGTTTAATGAGATTTGAGTTTGCAGGGTAAAAACTGCTACAAATAATAGAGTCAGGGTTTGTACATACACGTGATGTATATTCTAATATTAACAATGAATTCAAGACTTAATAGAGCAGATTTAAATTCTGTGCACTTAATTAACAGACTCATAACCTCTGCAGAGATACTCCCCTTATTCTAAAGCAAACACAAGTATTAAAACAACATTAATAAACTCTTAGTTTCCTCCTCTTTCCTCTCTGCAGTGAGGAAGAAGACCAGGAGCCTCTGGCTGTTGTCGGCTCCCCCTACTGGATGGCTCCGGAGGTGCTCAGAGGGGAGCTGTATAATGAGAAGGTACTGACTGATCGCCCTCTTCATCACCCTGCAGCTGCACCTTGTTGCAAAAGTTCAAGGTCCACAGTGGGTGTGATGAGAGATCATCACATTAACCAAGCGCCAAAGCAAAGCAACACATATTTAATGATCAGTTATTCTGTCCAGGGTGAACAGGAATCGAGTTATTTAAGAGGTGTGTTCTCTCCTGCTAACTCGTCATTCCTGTACGGCCAAGTGGAATCACTGATTGCATGTTGAGGTTACATATAAGGAATGTGTTTTTTATTCATAATAATTTTATCTATATATGAATAACATAAGTGAAAGTTAAGATGTTCTTTACTAAAAACATCAATGTTTAACCATAAATCACATGATTCTGTTCAATCCGCCTCCTCGTTGTTGTGTAATCCGCTTAATAATGTAAAACTTAACCTCCTTGGCAGATGTAATAAGCACACAGAAGTAAGATGTTGTACATCAGATCCCATCTGCTCACAGTTCTTGTTGACTTGTCTTCCTCTCTGCAGGTGGATGTGTTTGCGTTTGGGATCATCCTGTGTGAGATAATAGCGAGGATACAGGCCGACCCAGACATCCTGCCACGCACTGAGGTACCAAGGCACAATCACAATCCATGTGGAGGGAAACTGAAGAGCTGCTAAAAATCTGAATACATTATGTATGGTGTTTGAAATATATTGTGACTCACTGTTGCCTCTTGGGGGGGAAAGTGGTATTGCAGCACAAGACAAACCAACACTAACTTGTTCTAAGGGCTCCTTAAAACATGATTTTAAAACATATTATAATTCAAACGTCTTGTAACTGTGATGTTACCTCCAGATCGTCATGGTTGTGATGTTCTTGTACCTGTGCAGGACTTTGGTCTGGATGTGGAGGCCTTTCAGCAGATGGTTGGAGACTGTCCAACAGATTTCCTGGATCTCGCTATCGCCTGCTGTAATGTAAGAAAGACTCGGCCCAAACACACACACGCTGTTTGATGTAGAATTATTTCCCTGTCGTGTTTGTTTGAGAGGTAGATTAGGAGGACTCAAATAGACTTAACCTGGTCTTTCATTTGTTATTTCTGCCGTACAGTTTCTCCTCTGTCGTGTTTCGCTCAATCTCAATGTTTGCCGTGTCTCTCCTTCCCGCCAGATGAAATCAAAGCTCCGTCCATCCTTCTCCCTTATCGTCGTGGGTCTCGAGTTGAGGCAGGCTGAGAGGAAACTGAAAGATGAACCAACAGTTAAAGGTGAGATCTTGAGATCTGCATTCATTTCTGAGCGTTCAGTATTTATTACAACCATTCAAACTGGTGTTTTTTTCTATTACAGCTGTTCCTCCAGAGGTTGGCCCTCTACGAAGACGCTCCCTCGTCTTCCCAGCAGATCCCCGCCTCTCCCGCAGCAAGTCCGACATGCTCCACCCACATGAGAAACCCCCTTCTGTTACTCTGGCACCTGCTCGAATCAACCCCTTCTCTCAGAGGGAGGACCTCAAGGGCGGGAAGATCAAGCTGTTTGACACGCCCAGCAAGTCTGTCATCTCCCTGACTTTCACCTTGCCGCCTCCGCCAGACTGCTGTGATGACCCCTCCGCATCCGAGGTTGACAGTGGCCACCTGCCCCGGAGGCACCGGCGCTGCCACTCGCTGCCCTGCACGCCTCCTCCTCACCTCACGTCAGCGCCGAGCACCGTCTTCACCGAGGAGGAGTCCCGATCTGACACTGTTGACTGTGAAATGAATGGAGAGGGCGAGGAAGAGAGACTATTGGGAGAAAAGGAGGGGGGTGGGACTCACCTGGCAGGTGACTCGGGTCTTCCTCTTTCTCTTGAACCGCTGTCGTTCGACCTGCAGGACCAAGAGAAGGAGGATGAGGAGGAGGAGGAAGAGCCCATGGACTGCACCAGCTCCCCGGACACACAAGACAGCATTTCATCTCCGTACTCAAAACTCTCCCCTCCTCCCTCCCTCTCCTCGACCCCCATTCAGCCCTCCTCTCCTCCTTTCTCAAATGGATGGGGGTCTGCCATTTCCAATGGGCCCGTGTGCCGGCCTTCCCTCGCTAATTTGGACAACAACAAAGTGGTCGTGAATGGACCCCTGGTATGGAGCGACGACGCCACATCAACCAACAACAACGGCTACCACTCCCCCTCCAGCGACCCCGCCGGCTCGTCCCCGTTCGGGTCCAGCAGCGGTCAGTCTCTGGACCAGGAGGAGGTGATCTCCTGTCCTGGCTGCTGCCTGGCCGGCCTTCGCTTCCCGTCGGTGTGTCTCAGAGCTCCCCCACGCAGAAATCCCTACAAGAACCTTAACGGGGACCACGCAGCATCCCGTGGTCTCCTTTGTCCAGGACAGAAAGGCCTGCCGCCCTCTACCACACCTACAACCAACACCAACAGTCTGGAGCCGGGACTCGCCCTGCCGGGGGCGCAGACATAAACCCCACACACACAAAAAGACACCAGGTTCACCGAGAGGATTCAAACTCTGCACCCAAAGGCTCTAGCATGGAAATTAAGTGGGTCTTCTTAAAATTTGCACATATTTTAACGCAGCAATACCCTGCTTATTTTCCAGACACTTTGTGCAGAGGAGGCGGTGAGAAAACACTCCAGACTTTGGGACCGAATCTGTTTTAATAAGCTGGTGTCTCTGCTTGGCTGCGTGTCGCCCTCTGCTGGGCTGAGGACGACACTGCGGCGATACGACTAACGGGCGTCCAGAACCTTTCAGCATGTAAAACACCCCCCGTTTGGGGCCGTGTCAGTTCCATCCCGTGAATCCGCAGATGTAAAGAATAATCCGACTGATGATGCTGAAATGAGGAATGTTAAGCTTAGTATTAATGTTGCAATGACTTTTGATGTTTGGTGCTGTTTTGAATGAACAGGCTGTTTTTGCTTTAGTGTCTTTAATTATAAAGTAGTGTATGGTGCACCACTGAGGGATGTGAGTGTGTGTGTGTGTGTGTGTGTGTGTGTGTGTGTGTGAGTGTGAAAGAAAGTGTGCGCTGTACTCCTTCTGACTCTTTATGTTGCTGTATGATCTCCTTTGGCCCTTTGGGTTGCCTGGTTAAGCACTTCAACTGTATTACTGTTGCTGTTAAACTATTGATATCATTATTATTACTTTTGGGAATGAAAGGTCAACGACCTGTTTAAGAGATGTAAAGGTTCTTATTATTTAAAGATGGCATTGAATAAAAAGATGATGGAAAGATCTCCGTGTGTTTGCAGCTTCTTAAAATAGGTTCTTGGATTCATTAAATTTCTCTTTTTATTCCCATTTTCACAAGATGTTTGCTACTTTCCACTAATGAGTTAGCCAACTATTCCTTAATCAATCATGTCCACCCAGAAATAATCTTCTTTTTTTTGCCCCCCTCATTATTCCCGTCCTCCTCTTTAAGTAGAGACGCCAACTGTCTCTCTTACAAATTCACCAGCCTTAAATTTAATCCTTATCTCTCCACCCATTACACCCTCCTCCTGATTCTAGCTGCAGTCTATCATTCCTGCCCCGGCCGTGCTCTCCCTCGGTGCTTCCATACAGGTGCATGTGCCTTCTTACTTGATCCCAAGGTCACCGGGTTGCCATGGATACACCAGGTGTTACCGTGAGCAGGCTGAGGGCACCGGTGGGTCTGTGTGTCCTGGTCGCCCTGCTCATCGCTGGTGAGTATTAAGATTAACAGTTGATTTCCAGTACTTTGGCTTCTTCTCCGCAGCAGTTTGGCGTAGCTGTAATAAGTTATTCTCTCCGGTCGGGCATCCATTCTTTTTGTTGTGACAGTCAGACTTAACCGGTCAATGAGCATCTATGTTAGTGTGCTATTTCGGTGGACGGGTTTTGTGTGATCTTCTCAGGGTCGACTGGGTTAGTCTGTTACACTGCCGTGGAATCACTGGATTTAGGCTGCCTCCTGCGGTGGGATTGTCCCCGTGCCAGTTCTAATACCACCTACACTGTGCAGACAAAGACACATGGGTAAGACGCCTGTGTGCGTGTGCATGTGCATGTGTGTGTGTGTGTGCAAGCATTGCACGGAACCCTCCTTTAAAATTTAACATTACTTTCCTGTAACTTTACACACTTAGTTCTACCTGCTGTCAGTGCATTAACACTACGATACAGATCTGCTCCAACTTGAAACATTTAGGAGATTATTACCATCAGTCCACCTGTCTGTCCCTCCTGTCCTGGTGTTGCAGGGAGCCCTGGCAGGACGTGTCCTGGTGTGTTTGGGTCTCGTCCCGCAGCTGTGACGTCTCCCTGGTGTTCTCAAACTTCGAGCTGTACAACATGATCCGCCTCGGCGTCCACCTCAGCCCCGGCTCCACCGTCTGGATTAAGCCGCACAAGTTCGACTACAGCGACTTCAGTCAGTGACGATCAGTGCAGAGAGTCCCCCCCCCCCCCCCCCCCCCCCACCACCACCGTCTGTAGTTGAAGGGTGCTGATGGTGATCAGTGTCTCGTCCCTCTGTGTTGAATGATTTCAAACTGCTGATGTTCCATCACCTGTTATCACATTGGAAGTAGAGCTTGAAGATCATTAACATGTTCCCATGGTGCTTCTACCCTCCCAGCCTTCAGCCCCCCCTCTGTCTCAGTGTCTCTGAAAGAGGACCAGCTGCTGGTGAAGGTTCAGTTCCCCTGTGCAGCCAGCAGGAGGCGCGCTCTGGATGGTTGCTGTCCCATCTCTGAACTGATTGACCCCTGGACCACAGTGACTGTGTACAATAAGCTGAATCGCTCTGAATACCAGGTCCAACTCGCCTCGACTTCACCTGATCGTGTCTGTTCTCAGGTGTCCTGTCGTAGTTTAGCAGCGTTCATGCAGTGACGACACATCTCACAGGTTTTATTCCTCCTGCAGAGCCGCACAGTTTGGACACAGGAGTCCGTATCTCATGTGGAGTTCACAGGTTTGGCTCCAGGTCAGAACTACTGCGCCGTGGCCAACTTCTCTTTCCCCACCTTCTCCATGGCTGCTTCCCCAAAATCTGCACCTGAGTGTGTCCAGACCGTCTCCCCAGCAGGTGACATGAAGCTTTGAGGCAGTTAAACTATATCCTGACCTGCAGCATCAACCTGAGGTGACCCTGACGTGTCCCAGTTCAACCTTGGTAGACGTTCATAAATCGAAATAATGCAAGAAGGTTGGGAAACAGCAGGTCAGAATATAATGACTATAAGAGCCTCTTAGGAAGTTCTATGGACTCTTTGTTTTGGCTGTTGAAAGGAACTAAAGCTAATCCGCCTCTTACAAGAGTCCAAATCTCCTCGGCTCATTCTGCAGCCTCGCTGCTGATTCCTCTCGTGTGAAGTTATGCGGCGTGATACCGATGTGTTTGTCTCCACAGGGCTGCTGCCTGTTCTGTGTCTGGTAATCGGGCTGTGTTGTCTGCTCGTCCTTCCACTTCTCACTGCGTTCCTGCGTAAACCAGAACAACAGGCACCAACCGAAAGTCGAGCCAAGACTCCAGTATGACCTCATTTGCCTTTCTTGTACTTTTATCAGACATTAAAGAGGAGAACAAATCCATTTACAGATGCTCCCACTGGATATGTTCTCCAATATTTATTCATTCTAGGAAACTGTTCACGATCCGGTTCCTCCGTCTACGATCCCTGTCGACATCTGCGACATCCACCTGGAAATCTGTGATGACCTCATCACAAAGTCGTCCTCCAGCCGTCGCTCCAACCTGGATCAGTCGTCGACCCTTGTCCATCAGGACTCCGGCTCTGTGTACTGGGACAGTGGGTGGAGGGGGCGGGAGCGAGGCCGGGACTCGGGCATCAGCATCCCCCCTGTATCCCACTTCACTGAGGAAGAAACCTCCTGATACAAGACTGAGACATCCGTCATAGCGGGGTTAAAGGTCTGGAGGTCAAATAAGTGTCCTTAAAAGACGGAAAAGAGACCTGTTATACCTGCAAATGAAGGCAATCAAAAGCAATGAGACGCTCTGGAAGAGGAGTTGCACATCTTCCATCTGTTGGGTTTAGCTTTTTCCAGTTGGCAGAAAAACTCTAATAAACTGTCAGAAAAACAGACAAACTGTCCTCTGTAAGTGATTCTTGTTACCTCTGATCTTAAAACAATCTTTTATTAGGCAGATGAAAGATGTGTGTCGTCATGACCCACAAATGAGGACAAATGTGTTCCCGCAAACGCACCAGTTGACCTCCAACATGTCATTCTGCTCAGCTGGCATGAAGGTCCGTTCACCGGCGTGCTCCTCTGGCGGCCGGTCGGCCTGACGAGCCAGAGGACCGCCTGCAGGGGATCCGAGAGTCCACTGGTGAGTGAGGATTATCACCGAGGGAGAAACAGTTTATGTGATGGGTCCAATGATTCAGCGAAAATTCTAAATCCGCCTTTTGTGCCGAGGTCCAGCGGCGCTCGAGAGGCAGGTCCAAACCCGAAAGTTCATAAACAAGAACTAATAAAACTGGTGAACGTGCAGCCAACAGCTCCGTCTTTCCAAAGTGATAACAGTTGTTTATTTCTCTTCATCACTCTGAGATGTTTCTGACTCTCGGTTGGAGGTTCGCTGCCTCTCACCCCTGACTGAGACCTCCTCCAGACTCCTGCAGGAACACAAGCGAACATCTTCTGCTCTGCTGGTGTTGCATTCTTTACGCAACATTTGGGGAGCCTTGGCGGTCCAACGTTGTTTGTTTCCCCGTCAGCCTTTTCCAAACTCCACAGGGACCTGAGGGGTCATCCAGAGCTCCAGGAACACGCCGGTGGTTCGGATCTTATTTATACGCACGGTGCTGTGGAGGGACGATTCATGTATGAAGAACAAAGCTGGCGTGTGTGAACGAGCACCTGACAACACACTACTAACCTTAAAAAGACACTTCACACCGTTGAGCGGGAGATCGAAACAGGTTGACATGAGGTTCTGGTTGGTTTCTACCCCCAGCGTGGACTCAACAGATGGTCAGCGATGCTCAATTAAGTATTTCTGAAAAACACACGCTCCTCTAAAAATACCCCGGAGTAAAAATAAAATCTCTGGTACATTTACTTGTATCAACAGTCTTTTATTTGGCCATACACTTCATTCATTCAATAACTAGTGTACATGATATTTACATAAGCAAACAAAAACGTCCATGTCCTTGTTTCGCCATATTGCAGTAAAGTTGGCAGTGCATTCTTGGCCATTTTTTTTTAACAGTGTCATTTGGGTTTTCGTTCTTTTATCCTCTCGTTCACACGTGGCGATCGCAGCCGTGCGATCTCGTGTCCCTGCTGCAGAAGTTGGGTGCGTCCGAGGATCCGGTTCGGCCTCGTCGTTAGTAGTTTCTGGTCTGCTCATCTGCGCCAGTACTGAGGAGAGACGAGACAGTAGTTTCGTTAGCGTCGTCAGATTAACGAACAGACGGCTGGTAGCTTGTTGTAATGTCACCCGGGAGTTAAAGGGCCATTGTGTAGGATTAAATGGGAATATAATACTACATTAAGTTAACCACTCGAAGGCCAAGTAGATGCCCTCTGAGTACGTCGTGTGTCACTCACCTGAGCAAACTTGTGTATCTGCTCGACCACAGCAGCAAACAGAGCGCCCACGCTCTCATCGATCAGACTCTGCATGTAATGGACGGCCTCCTCGTCCGAAAGGTCCAGCCTGAACTTGTCCTGCACCTGGAGGCGAAACATCAAACCATTTAAATGTCAATGACAAGCAGAATTTTAACTGTGTGACATCTAAGCTGCACTGCAACAGGAGATGTGTTGGGCAGGATAAGCCCCGCCCCCTTCCGATGAGTAACGGTATCAACGATCGTACCTTCTTAACGGTCTTGTCAGGCTCCAGGGCAATGTCGGGAATATTGGCATCCACCATGAGCGAGAAGAGATTGAGAATCAGGTTGGAGTATCTGGAGAGATGGAAGAGGGGAGGATATTTAACTTTGGTGGTTATTCAGTCAGTGTTTGTAGTTTCAATCGTCTTTTACCTTTCTCACAAACATTCAGAGTTAGCAGCAGTTTAATGTGCTATAGTCCGTTGAACACACATTATATTTTAACATTACTGATGATCAGTCCTCAATAGGAAAGTGTGTGTGTGTGTGTGTGTGTGCTCTCCTACCTCCGCAGGTGCAGGAAGGCGGTGTAGCACTGCTTCCTGAACTCCTGGTACTGTTCACTCTGCATGCCTCCCATCCCCTCCACCATCTCTTTACTCAGCTTCATGGGGGGCGGCAGCGGTTTGGGATCTCGCCCCAGGATGTAGCCGAAGTCGATGTGGAAGAGTTTCCCTGGACGCAGAGAGAGTTTATACAACATAGACCGTCATTGTTATTGACACACACAAGATTCTGTTTTAACTCTTCGATCGAAGGATGTGAAAGAGCCTCACCGGTCTTTGTCAGTAACAGATTGTCTAGATGTCTGTCTCCTACTCCCAGGATGTACGTGATGACACAGTAACCAGCTGGAGAGAGCGTGAGGGAAATATTAACTAGACATGAGCTCATGTGTTCTGCAGGTAAACTACTCATGAAACCATGTGAACCGACAGACCGACTCACCACAGCTCTTGACGTAGGTGTCCATCACCTCTGAGCTGATGCCGTATGGTCCTTTTTCACTTGGTGCATGTTTCCTGAAGAAGCTCTGTCAAGACAGCATCAATGTTTGTCAGCAGAAGGTTTTACATGTAAGCAGAAGTCAGTTTTCTGCAGCTCTCCTGACCTGGATGTTTCCTTCAGTGGCCAGGACCTCTGCGACAGGAACCGACTGGACAAACTGCATGAAACCTGGAACAGATGTAGAAGCATTGTAATGCTGCAAAGTAAATGTGCTGCTGCTGTTCTGCATTACATCCTCTATAAAGGGCTTCTTGATTCGATTCGTAAGCGGATAATCTTTGCTTGAACAAACAGGCGCCGGTCTGTCTTGTCTAAGAGATGACAGTGAGTCACATGAAGCCTACTCAAGAGTTAATCAAATCTCTCTTCAGAGCTCCTAATCTGAACGGGGGGGTGGGGCAATGTGAGGATACATGAGCCACTGCGGCTGGTCTGTCCAGAACAGCTCGTTCTATATATTCAGTTTTAAACAAGGAAATTGTTGCACACCACACAAGAGCAATGACTCCCAGGTTCTTACCGTGTTTGGTGCTTGTGGCCAAAACTTTGTAGGGTGTCAACTTTAGGTCCAGATTCTCTTTCCTCAACAGCTAAAAACAACAGGTTTAATTTGAAGCAGTGTTATATGAAGTTCTTCAATAAAGCTGCAGAGTTAAAAGAGGATCTAAGACACCGTGATGTGAAAGTTCTCTTACTTTGTCCATGAGTGAGATGATCTGCAGGATGAGCTGGTCTTGTCTCAGGTCGTCTCCATGTTTGAATATGACTGGATACATGGCTCCATCCTCGGCTTTGAAGATCAGCTTGGCTGGCATCAGAGCACTCTGACACACACACACACACACACACACCGGAAAAAACCTCATGAATGATGTTCCACAAAGAGCAAACGGAGTCGTACTGAAGGTTGAAATAAGCAGAAAGGCCGAGAAGTTTCTTCAGGGGGGAGAAACTAGAACAAATAGCAGGTAAAGAAAGTGAAGTTTCTTGTACCTTGAAGAGTGTTGCCGTCTCGGGGATGATGCCTCTGATCCGGATCTGAGGCTCCAGAGGAAGAGGGATCGGCTCTATCTCGGAGAGATTCACCTTCTCGTTGTCGGCCAGCAGAGCCTGCAGCCGCTCCGTCTGCAAGACACACGGGGAGATGTTAACACACCTCAGCGGGATCAGTGTGTTCAAAGGCTGCTGCAGGTGACTGAGGTCTTCCATCACAGCAAATTCCTACATTAGATTCTCTGAGTTCGATGTTCCGCTACCTTTTTCTTGCGATTTCCACTCTCCCTTTGCACAGCTTTCATCAGCTGCACCAGTCGGTCTACAAAGGTCTGCTGGGCGGCCAACAGCGACCGCATCACCCTCACACACTTATCGCCCTGGAGGGAAGAGGAAGTGGGTGCGTTAGAAAAGAGTGAATCTTTCCCTTTGGAGAGAACATGCAACGCAGACACATCCTCGTGCTGACCTTCAGTAAAGCCTGGCTGAACCTCCTCATGACATTCAGGTACATCTCGTGGGTCTTGGGGTCTCTCTGCTGGGTGTCCTGATCCTCACACTCCACTATCACATACCTGAGGGGGATGCACAGCTTCTTGTGACGGAGGTGAAATAAACTCAAACGCTGAAATGTTTCGGTTCAGAACTGAACTCACCAGTACAAGTAGTTGGCAAGAGTGGAGTTCTTGCAAGCACGCGAGATGAGAAACGTACACAGGTCTTGCTGCAAACAGATAAGAGACATAATATCATGTTTTCATGCTTTTGAGCTTCATCTAACAGCCAAAGGAAATAGATTGTCCCAGCTCAACCTTGCTGTCGGTTTTCCTTTTACCTCCATGTTCTCGCTGTCGGCTCCGTCCTTGCCTTTCTGTGGGACAGTGGACGGTCCAGATGTGCCAGACAGGATCTGGGAACTAACCAACCAAACAGGAGACAGAAACATGATGGTGACCTGGTATGTTCGGTACAGACAGAGGATCTGATTTTTATTTCAGGTCAGCACAGTTGCAGAGTTGCAGTGTTCTGCATCCAGCTGACAGCTCCAGATCCTGGCCACAGATCTACAGAGTGATGCCAGTAAAATCATCAGCTTCTGAAAGGAAAATAATCAAATTCTGCAGGGCAGCAAATACGGAGATAAATTTAGATCCAGGCAGTAAAGAAAAGATCAGTGGAGGTAAAATAAACATGTCATTCTTAACATTTTAGTAACCGGCCAGAGAAAACCTCCATGCCTCTGGTGGTGTTGACTTATTCATGACCGGAGCCAGAGAAGCAGATACAACATTGTAACCTCCAAGTGCTGACCTGTCCATTGCCGAGTCATCTGAAAGTCCCTGGCCGTCCTTCTTGCTGCCTGGCTCCAGGCCTCCCACAATATCACTGAAGTTTTCATACTTGAGCGCCTGGACCAGCTGGAGAAGATACATCAGCAGGTCCTAGAGAGGATTCATCAGCTTTAATCACTTTCAGAATTTAGATACAGTTCATGTTGACCATTACGTAACTCTACAGGTGAAGTTGTAATTTAAAATGTACAGTTGTTGATGGCTACCTCGTCATCTGCCTGCTGCAGGCGGGCCACAGCGTAGCGTCTGACGGTGGGGTTGGTGAACTGTGAGGACAGCAGCTCCAGCGAGTCCTCCACATCCATGGGCCTCCACTTCCCCAGCAGCTCCAGAGCCTGCTTGGCCTCCTGGGGCAGATCCCAGTTCACACACTTGAGGAACTTGGTCAATGCCTGCGGCGAGAAGAGGAAGACCAACCATTAGAATGTTGGTACACAGGAGTGTGAGTGCTGAGTAAAGGACCAGAACACCCACCTTTTCCTGCGTGGTGAGGTAGTATCTGAACTTCCACACCAGGTCCTGTTCTTCAGAGCTCAGCTGCTTGGTTGGAGGGTAGCTCACAATGATCTGTCATAAGACACACCCATCACAGACATTTAGAGAGTGACACACAGCTGCAGCAGACAAACCTAAAGATCATCCTTGAGAAAGTATATTTCTGTTATTAAAGCAGTCTTTACATGAATTAGCGATGACAAAATATCATGGACATACAGTACAACAGTACATAAAACTACTTGTTCCTTACGTTGAGCTGGTCTCGTGTGGCAGCGTTGGGCTTTAGGTCGTGATCTGATGGCCCACTGCGGAGGCTGCGGGCCAGCTTGTGATGTTTGCTCTCCACCAAGTTCTCCTGTGAAGAATACGAACGCACACTGTCATCATCTCATCAGTTGGTAAAGGATTTTCAATGTAAAGGCACGTGTGTGTTGGTCCTCTCACCATCCCCATCTGCGGGTCCGGGACTTTGACAATGTCACAGCTGGTGGGAAGCGGTGATGAGTCGTCTCCATCCTGAAATTGAAACCAACATCCAGTGTTACAATACTGACGGCTGCCTGCTGTTTGATGCACGGCCGGGATGCAACGGTACACAGATGTTACGGTCCAATTCACACCGCGGTTTGGATGCTACAGTTTGTTACAACGAAAAAAACGGCAGGAAAAAATGCATAATTAAATGCTTATAAGAATGAAATACCTTTTCATAATAGACGATGCTGTACTCTTTTTCATTTGTTTTGACACGAGGAAACTCCACCATGAGATACATGAAGTTCGAGCTGCGTTTCTCGCTCTGCAGAAAAACAGGTGACGGAAGGCAACAAGTGTTAATAAAACTGAATCTTCACTCGTGTTCCAACATCAATATGGCACTTGTAGATCAACTATGAGTGACGATTCACCCACTCGATGCTGATTTCTCTCCACAAATTTGCTCAGAGACTAATTTTGCTGATCAACACTGATACGTTCTGAGAGTCCAGTGAAACAAAACTCACCTCGTTGATCATCTCAATCTCCCTGAAGGTCAGACGGTCCAGCCAGTCCACCTTCACCATGTGGCCCTGACGATGGGCCTTCGTCAGCTGGACGGAGTCAGAGAGGTGGGTGGAAGAAAGAGGGCAGGGAGGTGAGAAGAAAGGAAGGAATCCAGTTCTGTTGCATCAGAACTGTGTGACAATCATGCACAAATTTAGTGCCGGCAGCCAATCCAGCTTCTCTGGTCAAACTCTCAGCAGCCAGCATCAGTATGGGTGTTGAGATTATAAGCACACACCATAAACAGGAAGTCCACAACTCAGCTGGTTAGAAATAGTCCTCACTATTAGAAGCCGAGAAATGATTATGTTGACTGCACTCAGGAGGATTAGTGAAGAAGGGGGGTGACTTCAATCAAGACAATCAAACAATGTTAAAATAAGAAATAGGCCCTGACATTCTCCTCTAACTATTCCACAATGCGGCATTTTCTTCGACAGTTTCTGGTGTCCACATACATGAAGTCCATGCACGCAC
Organism: Macroramphosus scolopax; assembly: GCA_901007825.1. Taxonomy (NCBI): domain Eukaryota; kingdom Metazoa; phylum Chordata; class Actinopteri; order Syngnathiformes; family Centriscidae; genus Macroramphosus; species Macroramphosus scolopax. Next base: position 15,077 of record CAAKHC010010496.1, on the reverse strand, counting down.
ACACACAAAATACCACAAATGTACAGCGACAGCAGAAAACTTGTGTGACGTGTGCGATGCTTTGAAGAACGCAGCCGTACACCTCGACAGACGACAGTTGTTCACACTGAAACCGGAGTCAAAATGTATTTGCGACTGCTTCTAATGGGATGTTTCTTCACAGAGAACAATGCAAAGTGCTCACGGATGTACGACAGGAAGGAAGTATGAATGTTCATTGGCGTGAACTTCCCTGACTCAGGCTGAATTGTCACTGTGGTGATCTCCACTTCTAAGTTACACGAATAGAGAAGAATGATACTTAGTAGCAAATACATTTTGGCCGAGGCCTTGTTCACACACACATACAGAACACAAACACACACATTGCCCCCACTTGTACTCACATCACCGAGTACCTCCAGGTCAGGGCCCTGGAACAGACGATGGTTTAGACAGGGCTTCGTAACGGAGGGTTTCCTTCTGACACAATGTCCTCTCCTCAGCCTCCATCTTTCCCCCAGTCACACACACAAAATCCTACCCTCTCCTTCGATCATGCACCAACACGCTCCCTGTTCCTATTGTACCTTAGCCAACCGGCCCATCTGGTCTTCTGTCAGGCTGCTGCTGGTGCGTCCTGGTGTGGTGGTGGACTCCCCTCCATTCCCCTCCACACCCGGCCAAACCTTCAGGTCATGCATCCCTTGCCGGAACATACTAGAATAATACAAAAGCATGTGTGTTCATAAATATCTTGAAGCTGTTGTTTCAAATTGGTAGCAAAATGAAGAATCTTTTAAACATGTCAGTAATGTTTTAGAGGCAGACTCACCCATATTTGCCAAAGAGGGTGACAGTGGTTCCTCCAACAGGGACGGCTCTACCCGGCCCGTAGATGTCCCATACTGTGAGAGCAACCTGGGCACTTTGGGGAAGGTCTGGGTACTTGACCGGCAGCCGCAGCCACTCGTTCCAGCTGCAGAGGACAGCAGGAGAGAGTCCAAGGGGTTAAACATAGGAAGCGTAGGAAATATCTGGGAAATGTAACTTTCATCAAACCACAGAAAAAGGACAAGTCGACAGGATTTTTTTTTATTTATTTACTTTTTCGATATCTATAATGAGTTCAACGTTGACAATAGCTGGATTCTAACCAGACATGTTACAAAGAAAAGTAAAACGGATGCCCACTTGTACAGCTTTATACATATAGTAACTGTTGCCCACCATCACCATCCACACAGTGAACTCCATCAGTTCTTACTAAGTAGTTATTGTATTTACACACTCACTTCCAGCGAGTGCTGAACGCTTTGTACGAGGTGCGAACGGGGAGAGCCAGAGGTTTCCCTTCAGCAAACACCTGGCAGGTGACGTAGAGGTCCGAGCAATTCTCCTGGTAGAGACCAGAGAAGCGCAGCATGGGGTCGTCCAGCAGGGCTTTGTAACTCTTCTGCTCTCGCTTTCCTTCTAAACTGCCTCTGAAGGAGCAGAGTAGAACAAGTACGGAGGTTGGAAAGACGCGAAACAATCAAACATGTGAAGTCACAAGACAGCTTAGTAAGTAAACAGACGCTTTCGGTGCTGAACTTACATCTTAAGTTGAACGTTGATGTCCAGATCACAGCTGTAGACATAGTTAAACTTGTCAGTGTCCATCTTCCGACGGAGGAAACACTAAATTCACACTAAAACCCGGTCGACTTCTACATGAAATCCCCAACGGCTGTGTGAGACTTTACGAGCGGTCGGGTCTGCGACAAGGCCTCGGTTCAAGCACCAAAACCCACCTTGGACCCCGGTCTAAACCCCTGGCCACACGGATAGGGATGCTATCAGTCTTTACACAAGTTTAAAATAACTACTTTGGAATCTTCTATTCACGGCAAATACATTATTTTAACGGCTGTATCACCGGGCATGATTTGGTGTTTTCAATTGCTACACAACACAGCAGCAACCAAGATCTACTGCCAGGCCAAAGCAGTCGATCATCGATGTAATGTGTTGAGAAAACCGAGCAGGCGATCGTTGAATCGTGGGTCGATAAGCAGAGTCTGCCCGGGGAAACTAGGAAGTGGGAAAGAGGCTTTTAAAGGGGACTTACATGTACAATTTATCTTTGGAGTGAGTGTTGACAATAACAAAATGTACTATACACGTTATGTACTTGTAGGAATTTAATATTTCTATTCTATAACTACATTTTTTTGGTTTACATTTCATAGACCCTGGAAGTGGAAAACACGAGGACTTCCTGACAAATAATGGTTCTAAAACAATTTTATAAGTTACCAATATGCTACTTAAAACACTTAAAAAAGATTCATCATTGTTAGTAGATTACAACCATAGCAATATAACATTTAATTTTTAACTTTTTTAATTTATGATAGAGTACATCACAGTATAAAGAGGGTCTGAGATTCAAAAAAAAGTTTTTCTATGCTCAACAGATGCTAAGCTATTGGTGTTTACTCTATTGATGTTCATATTTGTTGTATTCTTGCCAGTTATGTGAGGCTAAAGCAAGATTATAATACCACTTTTTATAGGTTATTATAGGTCTTTTCTCTACTAAATCGTATAAACTACATAAAGAATAGTGAGAGGTGTAAACTTAAGAGTTAATTGGGATCATCTTGTGATAATACAGTTGGTGTCAGTAGGATCACATCTTACTACAAACAGACTCACA
>CAAKHC010010496.1:0-12377 GCA_901007825.1 Macroramphosus scolopax | reverse complement strand
ATAATACCACTGCTAATAGGTTATTATAGGTCTTTTCTCTACTAAATCGTATAAACTACATAAAGAATAGTGAGAGGTGTAAACTTAAGAGTTAATTGGGATCATCTTGTGATAATACAGTTGGTGTCAGTAGGATCACAAACAGACTCACAAGGTGAAAACTATACCAGCGTCACGCTGTCGTCACAGCTGGTAATAAAAGATGAAAGATCTGATGACCCTATGATGACAAAATCATGAACTTTGAAAAAGAACTTTTTCTGCCAATTAAAAGGCACTTGCCACCAATTAAGTGCATGTCCGTGAAGAGCAACGGGCGTGTGGCAGGAAAATCCTCATCCTTTGTTTTAACAAGAGCCTCCCTTTTCATCAGCACGACAACAGCTAGTTCTCAAATCACGGAGTGACGTCATTATCATGTATGTGACCCATAAGAAGGTCACATCCACCCGGGGGGAACTTATGGAAGAATAATAGCCATCCAAATACCTTCCATCCTCTAATGTTATAACACACCATGAACAATAGATTAAGCGAACTGCTGAGATGCCCAAATTGTGTTTTAAGTGTTTTTATTTATTAGTTTTTCGATTAATGACCACAGTTGTAGTCTTCAAAGGAACAATTGGGATCTTGGGAAAGGCAGCTGTGAGTCACACAACGTCAATGATTGAACAACCAACCTATCAACACTCACTTTGGGTGTGAGGATGTAAAACATTATTACGAAGCCCTGGGGCCTCCTACGAGAGGCATGAGAGGATATTTCCTATATCGCACCTCAGGCTGCAGATAGCAAACAAGTGGAAGAAGATGAGTTAATGTTTTGTTAGCCAAAGGAGTGACACTGTGCTGCTTTGTTAGGTCTTTGACCTTTTTTTTTTTCCACATTAATGAGTCTTACAACAGCAAAAAGACTAAACAGACCTGAGCACACCTGCAACATAGAATAAACTAGAACACATTTATCCTAACCCTTGATTATAAACACTTTTCATACACCTACTGAAGATGGTACCTACAGATATGTTGATAATGTAAGTGTTAGGATATCGGATGTAAACCAGTATATCTAACTCCAATCACATCAGATCCAGTCCCCCTGTGGACGGTCGCTGTATTTGGGTGTGTTCGTCAGCTGTGTGGCCCGTTACTGAGCGAGATCAATGTTGCTATGTGGGTACAAGTGTTAAAATTAAGATTTATATGTCAAATAATTTACACAAGCAGAGAGATTTTCTCTCTTGTGATAAAATAGTTCAAAAAGGGTATTAAATTGTTAAAGTCCTTTATTCTGGACCTTAGAAATACTCTTTTAAAAACAATTTCAGTGTGCTGATGAGGGCCGGACGATGTAGCTGAAAGACAAACCTTGTCACATGATATTTACTTTACCTCAAAGTCTTTTCCGTTTATTTTTCCTAAAATGTCAAACGGTCACTTAGGTTTCGGATCACTGCATGGGTCCTACATGAGGTCACAGATAGAAGTTTAGGATTTGGCTTCATTAACTTGATGTGCATTAGGTCATTCTAGCCGTGTTATTATTATTTGTTTTTGTGACCAACCATCCTGTCAAAATCTCCCTTACGGGACATTTCCGACCTCAGTGGGTACCTAATTTGCATGTAAGTATCTGTCATACCGCAAGTGAACCTACAGATGGGCGACAAACTAACATACGACGGCGTTTCTCTGTAAGATGTTGTAAGCTGCCCGAACGACTCCGGTTATTTTTGGCTTACACTCGACGTGGCTGTGAACGCCATTCTTCCAAAAGATATTCTGTTTATTGAGTATCTACTGATGATGATGGAGAGTGCTGTCAAACATTTCCTACCAGAATGTCTTACATGTGTTCAGCAGGGTCGAGACCTGGTATGTAATTCCCATCACCTCCATTCCCGTTGCATCATTCAGTGACCCATAAAACCCTGTAAGCATCTATATACATTTATCCGGATCTTTCCTTTAATTTGTCACCACTCTGCACAGCCGTTCACAGCTTATGTGACTATAAGCGAGGGCCTTTTAACTTCGGTCACGTACTGAACAAAGGAAGCTAACAGGACTAAGAATCTGCACGTCTTTCACTCTACAAATAGATTGTATTTATTTAAATGTTGTAAAAGATCAGCACTTCGGCATGTGTTTTCTAGTCACATCATCAGTTGCCTGACAGCCACCTGGCCTACAAAACCCTATGAGAAGTGGAATGGTGATGAATCATACTTACCAATTCCATCCAATCTTCATTCTCTCCTCCTTCTACTTTCCTTGGACGTCACCTCTCTCTCCCTGCCCTCCGCCTCACCTCTCTCTTAGCCTTTCCTCTCTTAGTCACTACATGGATGTGTCATTGTTTCTATCGCTTTAGAGGTTCATGCCCACTGAAGCGCATCGAGGTGATCTCCGGAGTGCCCTAACAGTGCCAAGACACAGCCTTTCCCCCTTCTGCACAAACCACAACCTCCTCATCCCCAATGGCACCCCTGACACCCTCCGCGGCCACCAGTGAGGCCTGTGATGGTGCTAACCACACCTCCACGCCATGGTCGTGGAGCCTCAGGATGTATAAATGGGGGTGCAAATCGAGAAGAGGAACTAGAGGCGGAACAAACCAGAAGAAGATGGAGGTCACTAGGTTGAACTGGGCGCTCACTGTTGCAGGTTTTCTTCTGTGGACCGGCGGTGGCACAGCAGCTCCCATGGAGTGTCACTTCAACTCCAGAGGTTATCTATCTATCTGTATATATATGTATCTCCATTCAGTTAAAGATGTATATTTATGAGTTAACCTTTGACTTCCAGAGCTGTGTGTGTTTGAGGGGAGACACTACTCACTCGGTGAAACCTGGGTGGACAACAATTGCATGCAGTGCACCTGCCTGCACCCGGTCGGCGTTGGTTGCTGTGAAATGTGAGTACTCAAACAGTCTGTTGTTCAGGTGGTTATTATACTGAATCTGGTAGGGAAAGTATTTTTGCTCAGGTGGAAGTAGAGATGTACTAGCAGTATGGAATACATACAGAGTAAATGTGCTTTCCACCACAGGCATTTAGGGTTAAAGAACATTGTTTACTTTTTCTAGGGCTTTTTGTCAATATTTCCTCAAGACGACTGTTGTGGAAAATCACATATTTCCATGAAACAGTGTCAAACAATTTACATAGTATTAAAGGATTGTGAGAAAAAGTGGTTTTCTTAAAGCGGTCAAAGTGTTTGTGTCCACCGTTTGCATCTGTACGGAATGTTCATTAACATTTAACGGCATGGTTTAAAAATTGACCCGAGATCACTGTCCAGGGTACATCGGCCGGTGGACTTCCCCGCGTGGTGTGAGCTGCGAGTGGATCCAGTGACCTGCAAAGTGTCTCTGGTGCAGACAGCTGACACCCGCCTGCCCTGCATCCCAGGTCAGGGCATCAACCCCAGCCATGGATCTCTTCAGCTCCAGAACCAGCTCGAGGGATAGAAAGCCCCGCGGCGACTAACTGTTCAGTCGTTTTCTCTGTGAAACCGTTTCAACTACAGTAAAATATCAGTAACCATTCTTTTTAATCTCATTTACGTTCAGTACAAATATAAAGGGAAATGTGAGTTAAATATGTTCGTGAAAGTAAAACTGTGGAGGGTTTTAAACAACGTACAGCTTCTCTACATTTAGAAGGAAACATTGATGGCTGCATTTGTTTTCTTTATATCCAATTTGTGCTTGATATTATTATAAGCTATGTCACTAGTTGGGGAGTTTTTTACGTCAAGAACTCCTGAAAGTAATCTGGAAATCCAGAAGCGATAAGTGATAAGAATCTTATATTAACCCAAATGTCATATCTTTAAAGTCCCTGATAATGACTTATTGTAAATACCAGCAAATATATACATACATTAATATATATCACAATTCCTGTTGACTTTAACCTGTTCTTTGTGTAACTCATTTAACCTTCCAATAAAAGTTAACAAAGAGAACAACGGCTGACTTCTGTGAATTACTCCTTCACATCATTTATCAAACGAAGTACTTACAACAACAAACAGCTCAAACAAGAAAAGAAAACGGTAAAAATATATTGAATTCCAAAGATATTTCATAATATGAGAACGGTAACGTGTGCCAGCTGAACAAAGAGGTAAATAAATATAACAATGCTCAACAGCCACAGATAGTTGCCTTTCACACTGTCAATATATATTGATCTTCTACATGAGAAGATGTAATCTATTTCAGGATGCACTGGAAAAGGCATCAAAAAAAAGAAAAAGGAGGTCCAATTTATATACATGTCGGGCATCCATCGCTGGTTCTGCACAAACAGGAACAAACTTATAGTTGATTTGATCCTCACTTACATTTCAGGGAATAAACAGCCTCTGTCTCACACACTCAGGAGGACCATGAAAGAACATCTGCGAGTCATGTCAGAAACACAATGTGAATTTCTGATTATCTCAAATGTCTCACACAGACGACTTTCAAATGTTGATGCTGTTGGTCCCTGTGAACTGGGACATGTAGGATGCCAGGGCCGGGTTGGTAGGCAGGACTTTAATCGGCAGATCCCAGCTGAAGGTGTCCACGTCGACATGCTCCGCTCCAGCCCAAACGGTGACCTCTGACTGGTTCTGGAGAACAGTGGGCGGCTCCATAGGCTCCCGAGCCGTGACAAATTCAAAGTGAAGGCGCCACCTCAGGGTCACTGGACAAGGAGAGTCGCAGATACATGTGTGAGAACAGTTTGACTTTGTGCTGCTTATTACAGAGTGAGACGGGAGCTCGATCACATGGGAACATCTGGCACACAGAGTTATTCAAAGCTAAATCAGGCCATGTGACTAACCTATGTCTGTGCTGAAACCTGGCGTGACGTTGAGGGGAACAGGCAGGGAGAAGTGGCTGGAGGCAGTGTGCAGGCACGACTCCAGGTGACGTCCATGTCCGGTAACACTGAGAGACTGACCAGGACGGCGCTGGTACTGCTTCTGGATTTCCTCCTCACTCTGCAGGCTCACTGAATACTGGAAAACACATTAAAGTATGTTATACTATATTTACCTACTGAATAACTAAAATAACATTATGCTGTATAGATATCAGTAATATACAAATACAACTAGAGTAGCAAAGACACCTGTAAGCAGGGAATGTCGCCCTCTGAGAAGTTGAATGTGCCGATGATGTCCTCTCCTAGTCTGTAAACAGTCTTGAAGATGCAGAACTTTGCCACTTTCCCCCGAACATTGGTGATGTTAAACATGTCTGGTGAAAAACAAGTCCAAATGTCAAATACGGACAACTGAAAGATTACGGTAAATGTAGCTCTGAAGACTAAAAATAAATTGTTATTACTATTTAGAGTTAGTTACTCTTACTGCTTGTGTGTTCTTCAGACAAGGAATACAACTCACGTGGGCAGCGCCTGGAGGTGGTGACCATCAGCATGTCCAGGGCTCTCTCCAAAGGCCGAGCGTCCCTGCGGCTTGCTTCCTCTTCCTCCAGAAATGGGTTAGAAGGGGACACCTCTTCATCCTGTGTAAATGGAGGCTCTGGCATGCCTACATGTCAAAGGGGGAAATTAAAGGTTACACAGAGCGAGGTGAAAGGCAAGGCCAAGAATTTCCACTGCGTTTTCACAAGATACAACTCATTCCCACGCTTTTGAATTATTTGTGGCTACATGTTCTTCAAAATAAATCATGTTACAAAACAAGTAAACGTTTTAGCAACGCGGACTCAGAATACAAGTGCGGCTTTGTATTTTGGAAAATGCAACCTTTTGAAATTGTATAGTATCATCTTACCCTGCAGAACAAGCACTCTGAATGGAACTCTCAGCAGCTTGATAGGAGAATTGACCCTCTGACAGCCAATGGTCAGTTTGTAGACGTACTTCGCCGCCTGACCACGGAAACTAGGAGGACCATCGATGGGGACGAGCTCATTGTATGAATCTGTGAGAGAATGTTTGTAAGACAGCTTGAAATAGAAAAATATGTATTATAGATTTGTGTCTTTCATTTTAAGTTTGTTTCACATGTTTTAAACTTGTTGGACCAAGCATTTGGTCACATATGCAAACATACAGGTTTTGCTCTCTCCAGGGTCCAGGCAAAGGTCACAGAATAATATCTTGGGTGGTGTATCCAGCACACACTGCCCTCGCTCTCCTGGTGATAAAAGGAGTGGAAGTTAAAGAAATTGGTAGTTGTATTAAGTTAATTGCAAATATATCTTAAATGTGACAGATTCCTGCCCTTTCCTCCTACTGACCTCTACTTGGAATAAGCACTGTATCGCTCTCAGCCTGGACATCCTGCTTGTTGCCCTGGGTCGGCAGGGTCACTCTGTTCTCACTAGCATGAAACTGGCAGTGTATTTGAGCACTGGCCCATGCCAGCATCTCACTGGGAGACAGTCAAAAAACAAGGGGTAAAGAGGGCATTCATTCAGAGTGAGTAATTCATGATTTAATGAACTAAATTTTCTGCATGGCAGGTTACAAGACAATAAAAACAACAACTATCCAAGATGCCAACATCGTAAATGATGCACAGATCCAAAATCACTCTCAAATCACTCTTTTTCTATAAATCTTTTTACCCACTCCTTTCTCTACTAACATTGTACCAAAAGACAAAATGTCTGCTCTTCAGAAATGACTTTCTATCTAATTGTCAGTCTTAAGGTATCAGTTCTACACAGAGTATAATACTCAAGTCATTTAGTACATGGTTCTATGTCATAATCTTTCTGTTTTTGAATGCAATTTTATGATTTAATCAAGAAATAATTTTTCCACTGGCTACTACATTTATATCACACTCCAAACTCTGAGTGGAAATGTTTTTGAAGAGCAGAGAGAAGAGAAATCTTACCTGCTGGCAGAGGTGGAGAGGTGGGACATTGGGTTCCTGAAAGTTATGAGACACTCCATGAGCTCCCCGGCCAGAAACACGGGGCCTCGGGCCATGGAGGCCACGACCTCGATCATCTGAGATGTTAGAAGTCAACAACGTCAAATTACCGTCATACAATACAATATAGTATAATATATCACTCAATTATATCAATAGTACTCAACTATGCTATACTGTACTATCCTATATTATGTTACTGTCATACATAATATATATACCCTTCTGTACTATCGTATATTATTCTATACTATACTGTAGTCACGTTTTTCTGACTATAAACAGAAGCATGCTAAACTTGTTGAGTCCTGCTTGCTAATAGCTGCAGTTTTAAAGGGCTTTGTTTTTAACACATACCTTGGCGTCAGGCGACACTGCGTTTACAATACTGACTTATTCCCAAGCGAACCTAAACGTACCTATTGGAACAAGTAACATGAAAAGACGCTAATTTTATAAGTGAACATTGTTAATATAGAAAGCTAACATCAATGTTAGCTGTCCAACCAAAGTAAACAACAAATGTATATCAGGATACTGCGCGACTAGTCACGAACCATGGAAAAACAGAATTCCGCAAGCAGGACACGACACATGTCGTGAAACACAAATGCATTTGAATTATTTTCGGTTTAGAGTCAAATTAGTATCTTAACCTCGATTTAACGCTTTTAAAACGGAGAATAACATTTCAGCAAGTTTTTCAGGCCGGCCATTTAGAAAACGTCACGTGGCAGTGCTGACGAGCGGTCGCTAGTTGCTATGGTGACTGGTGGGTAGGCATACACTCTAGATTAATAAATAATCTTTGGTCTCTGACATTATGACTACGTATCCTATATCAGTCATTTAATAAAAACTCTAAAAAGTATGTATTCATCAAATTTACAAGTGCAAGGTTGTTTGAGAGAAATTCATTCTGATGGATGAAAACATTTCCCCCCTCTTTCTCCAAATGGTTCAGACTCAGCAGTAGATTTGGGGACAACGTCTGTTTGATCCCCGCGTTTTGCTTGTCAGGCATCAGGCGACTGCCTGCTACACAAACCTGTCACCATCAAACTCTGCCAAGAATTACGTGCTGTGCTTTTCAAGTTAAGGTATGCTGAACGCATGTACGAGATTTGAGTCTGATATTTCCTGAGGAATTTGTATTTGTGTGCAGATAGTGAGAATTGTTTTATGAGGCAAATGTATTGTCTTTTTGGTTCGGGCTAGCAGAAGCTACAGTGAAAGACAGAGGTTTGGAACAGTGTCGCCGCTGTGCCGGTGTTATGTCGAATTCGGTTTTCCTGTCTAAAGGAGTTGCCCCTAACCTCAACCTGCACTCTACCGTCTCGCTAGCCCCAATCGTTCATCCTCTACGATGCTTAACCTTACTCCAACCAGTTTTCACAGCTAACGTTACATTTATTCATAACCTAATCACAACTGGGGAGGTCTGACATGCTTTGATGGGGGAACAGATATCGGCATTACACCTAGTCTGAAACCTCTGTTCGTTCTGAGTTTGACCGCAAAGGGATGGCTTTCGCTAAAGGCACATGAGATATATAATTTCAGACCTAATCAGTACTTTTCAATTTTGTTTTTTCAATTGTAGGAACAACTGACACATGACTGACATCCCCATTACATCCTCTTGGCCGCTGGCTGTCATCCATCCATCCAGGAAACACTGCCGACAACAGCCACATCCGGACATCATGAGAAAGGGGGTCTGCTTCCTCTAAGAGGTTGAAGGCTGAAGTGGAATAATAACTTTATTATGGCATTAGGACATCCTACCTGAAGGCGCCATTACGATCTGTTAGCCCCATTTGATAACCGGTTTTCACGGCATGAATGACTCTCAACTAATCTGAAGATTTTCTAAGACACTTGTAGCTGAGTTTGTTGACAAAAGGTGGTGACAATTCTTACAACAAGTGTTTTCCTGCTCTTATTCACACTATTACTGGTCAGACCTGTTGTGCAAAAATGAGCACAGATTGGGGTGAGAAGTCCACAGCGGACCTCATGAGTGGGTATGTGTCCAAGGAGGAGGGATATGGAGTGCCCAAGGAAGGCTGGCGCATCTGTCTGGCACATGAGTTCAAGGAGAAGAGAAAACCCTTTCAGGCGAAAGACGTTTCCCTGTCAAATGTCTTTGAGCACATTGGCCTTGGAGTCAGGTGAGACTTTTACTCTTCCACCTTTGTATTTATTATAAAAGCACTACAAATTAAGTTTCTTTGAATGCCCGAGACTGACAAGCGATGAGACTCTTGTGTCATTTTCCGTGGACACTATACACTCCTATGCCAATTTATTAGGCACACCCAAATGAAACTGGTGCAGTATTTATACAGCAGCCCTGTAATAAATCCTTCCTTCACGGTCGTTATAATGTTCAGTTTTTGTTGAAAGTGTTGGTGGTTGTTTTGGAGGCTGTTATTTGTGTTGTTTTGTTCCTAGTAGTTTCTCAGCACTAATTTACATTAATTGGATGGACACAATATTAGCAAAACCCCAGTAGAGTTCATCAGCTCATCATTATGAAACATACATTATTATTTCAGTTGTGGATTTAGATTCCTGTCCAATGGGCTTGTTGGAGATCGGAAGGCCCTTCCTACTTTTACTGATTTACAGTTATTGACACAGGCTGGTTTTTAGTGCACACGTCCATTAGTCAATAAAAACCGTAAATCTGTAGCACTGCACCCATGTGCATGTTTCCATGGTGTGATCCCTGGGGAGGCGTGCTCTACTTCTCAACCTACACCTGAGAGCAGGTGGGAAATGCAATCCTGTCTTTAGGTCGGGTCATTGTCGTCTCAAACAAGGACGTTTAACCGCACACAATACCCTTTACTTTGAACCACTTTTAAATGGTGTTTACACGATGCATCCCATTAGTTATGAAGTTGCATATTAAGAAGCATGAATGTGGTTTTGCCACTTGAGATGACAGATAAAGCCTGTTTGATTTCATCCCAAGTTGTAAATGTTAAATATTAAAGCTGGATACTTTCACACCAGAAAACTTGGACACAAGTAAAGACTTAATTCGATTATAAGGATGTGGATCAGACTTCCTGATAAACCTCTTTTATAGTGGCCTATGACCTTTAGTCCAAGGACAGCTTATTCTCAGGAAGTTAATTGCCCAACGTCCCTTCTCGAGGGCAGGTGGGGGGAGATTATCCATTATTCAGCCCTACAAACATGGCAGGGAACTCTCTGTTTGCCGTTTCCAGCTTTTCTGTTGAGAAAGTCTGGCTCCGAACAGCCGGCGTGATAAGTTCGCTCCGAGTGTGTTCCTGTTAATAATTATCGGTCTCATTATCTTCGGTCACTTCTAGAAGTCGGACCAACCTTTCACACATTTTGTAATCGCAATCCGAATCACTGTTGCCTCCTCTTTTATATCGCCTGTGAACGTGACACCTCCAGTGCAGCGAATCTGCACAGATTTGTTAGATTCAATATGACAACATGTGACAGCTGTCCCTAAACACACAGCTGAATTAACAGGTACAATAAGCCGAAACAAGTTTCTTCACTGTTAAAACAAACAGCTTTGACTCTCCCACTCCTCATCCACTGGGTGTGTCGTCGGCTTAGCGCCATGTCAACATGTGTTAATTATATGCGCAGGTGAATGCGATGGTCGTTATGCGCTGGGAGGTTCAAAGAGAGTTGGACATGAGGTGGTTATGAAACCCAGGTGCAGCTACACCTTCAGCTCACTACAATCTGAAGTATTGTTTGTTCTAAACATCGTAAAAAAACCAACAAATTAGATGTTTTTTAGTGCTGCAGTGTTTATCTGCAGACTGCAGCAGCGACCTGCTTCTAAGACTTACATCAACACAACATAGCTGAACTGTCAGTACATAGCAACATTATAATTATAAAGTACTACTGGTGTACTAGGCCGGTGTTAACAGATCCAGATCAGGGGGAGGATCATTGTTTGTGTTCCAGCTGCGCTGCAGAACAACAACATCCTGACAAAAGCCAAACCTGCCCCGGCTTCCAATAGCACGCTGCAGCTGATCCTATTGATCTCCTCTCGGGTGGAGCTGCATCGACAGGTTGCTGTTGTTCCTCTGATGTTTTTCGTTGGACACACAGTTCGGCACGGCGTTGTCATACACAGCATTAAGCAGGTGCATGCCTACGGACACAAAGCCATGACACCGAGTCCACAGCCGTGTGCTTCCCTTTTAGATTTTTACCATGTAATTAGTTAATGAGCTGAAGTTGATATTTGATTCCTGTAAAAGGGTTTCAGTCCACTAATCAAATAAACTGACCACATGACCAGATGAATCATAGCCTGGGAGGCTTTCCTCCACTATTAACTCATTTTCTGGTTTACTGCTTGACTAGCAAATATTTTAAACTTTTCTTTAGGCATCACTGTTGCAATCCAACCTCGGTAAATGAATCAGGTTCATGCACAAGATGGACTCGGGTTTGAACACAAACCCTGGAGGTGCTGGAAATGATTCACATTATCAGCCCTACTAACAACAACCCAACAAAAAAACTGCAACTTTATTCTGCACATTGGAGGAGAATCTGCTTCGTCTTAGCTCAAAGTTCAGAGCTGAAACAGACTGACTGACTGTAGCTCCGAACGCTCCGTCCTGAGGCTCTCCGAGCCGTTTGAAACCTGATCTAATTAATATTTTACACTGCAGACGTGGCATGAAAGCGTGTGCTGAGCAGACACACTGAGACACACACACACACACACACACACACGAGGTTCAACTCATCAGATAAAGTAGAGCTGCCACTTCTGCCTCTGTGTGTTTTTCTATTGTCCCCTGTCGGTTCCACCTTTGGCCAATTTAACTGAGAAAAATAAACAAACGATGAGGAAAAGCTTGTTTTGAACAAGAACACCCCCCCCCCCCCCACACACACACACACACACACACACACACCCCCGATCAACCACACGACTAGTTATAGCCTGTGTGTCCTCACACGGCTTCTTAACTGCGTCGTTGCTTTCTCGATAGTTTATCAACAAGGTCCTTTACCTGCATCCCTCCGGTTGATTCATCAGTTGTTTGTGTTCGTCCAGGTATTTGAAATGGTGGTACAAGAAGACCCAGGTGGAGAGGAAGGCTCCGTTCATCGATATGTTTCGTGCTCAACCCTTGCGTCAAATATACGGTAAGCGCACGCCTGTTTTAATGTAGCAGGAACTCACTTTATCTGGACGTGCACGCGATATATAAAGAAACCAGATCATCATGTGACTGTAAAACATTTGATGTCCCATTTCTTGATTCTGTGCAATCGTCACCAACACAAACCTTTAATCATGATTGGAAAAATAACTGAATTCATTGATTGATTGATACAAAATCTCTCAACATCTGTTGACTCTTCATTTGCAGGGGCACCGCTTGGCGGCATCGGGGGCGGCACCATCACCAGAGGATGGAGGGGG
>CAAKHC010010495.1:42913-55828 GCA_901007825.1 Macroramphosus scolopax | reverse complement strand
TGCAGAATTCTGTATTCAACTTAGTCTTGTCTTTAATGTAGAAGATGAACATCCTCTCCATGTGCTTCCACAGAGACTCATGCTGAGATTCAGCAGCATGGCCCCCGAGTTGGAGCGTCTTAATGAGCTTGGTTACCGGCTCCCTCTCAACGATGCAGAGATCAAACGCATGCAGAACCTCAACAGGAACTGGTCGACAGCCTCAGCACAGACCACAGAGAGATTCAGGTATCAAACACGAGAGATTTGATTTTGGTAAAAGTGTGAGGTGATATCTTGACAGATGAAGAGGTGGAGACGTTAAAATGTTTTCATCCTGTTCTCGCAGCAAACTCCAGTCCTTCCTGCTACAACAACAGACCTTCTTAGAGAAGTGTGAAACATGGATGGAGTTCTTGGTGCAAACAGAACAGAATCTGGCTGTGGAAATATCTGGCAACTACCAGAGTTTGATGGAGCAGCAAAAAGGCCACGAGGTTGGTTGAAAGACACCATGAAAAAAGCTCCATTATGTGTTATTATTTATTAACTATTTTCTCTTTTTCCAGTTATTCCAGGCTGAGATGTTCAGTCGCCAGCAGATCCTCCACTCCATTATCAGTGATGGACAAAGGATGTTAGAACAGGGTCAAGTAGATGACAGGTACAGATCCCAAAATATAACCATAGCATACTCTTCGTTAAATACTGTTAAATAAATTAAAAGGTTTTTCTGACTTCCAATCCTGCAGAAACGAGTTCAATCTGAAGTTGGCTCTCCTGAGTAACCAGTGGCAGGGTGTAGTGCGGCGTGCTCAGCAGAGGCGGGGCATCATTGACGGTCTGATTCGCCAGTGGCAGCGCTACAGAGAGATGGTGGAGAAGCTACGGAAATGGCTGGTGGAGGTTTCCCAACCCCCAGAGGGCCTTCAGACAGGAACCATTGTGCCATTGCAGCAAGCTCGCTCCATGCTGGATGCTGTTCAGGTATGTTATGATATCAATAACGTTTGTTCCAAACTTTCCCAGGATTTAATCTTATTTTCTATTATTGGAACTAGTGACAGTTTATAGCCTGTCAAATAAGAATTATTTTTGTTTTTTTTTCGGAACAGCTGAAGGAAAAGGTGCTGCAGCGTCAGCAGGGCAGCTACATCCTGACAGTGGAGGCCGGCAGACAACTGCTCCTGTCAGCCGATAGTCGGGCGGAGGTGGTCCTGCAGGCGGAGCTTACTGATATCCAGGAGCGATGGAAACATGCCAGCACCTGCCTGGATGAACAGAAGAAAGAGCTTTCCACCTTGTTGAAGGTAAACCAGCCATTCAGCCTGCAGAGTGCACTGATGACTGGCAGTTTTGTATTGTATCACTTTTTGAAGTGATACAATCAATTTTCTATCTGCAGGAACATTTTTGCTGTTTAACTTTAAGATGAGTAATAGTGATGCAGTTGCAAACATTGTTTGTGCTTCATGCAGGACTGGGAGAGGTGTGAGAAAGGTATTGGTGGATCACTGGAGAAACTCAGAGCCTTCAAACGACAGCTCTCTCAGCCGCTGCCTGATCACCACGAGGACCTTCAAACTGAGCAGATGCGCTGCAAGGTAACAGTGGTTCCACATATACAACGAACAAAGAAGCCAAAGATCAGAATCGTTTTATGGGACCTTCAATCAGGGTCACATTGGTGTCTGGAAGATTTCCAAATGTTAATAACACCACGCTGTGTGTCCGTCATTACCAGGATCTAGAGAGCACGTTTGATGGCTGGACCGGCGATCTGGCCCATCTGACGCTGCTGAGGGAGTCGCTGTCCTGCTACATCAGTGCTGAGGACCTTTCTGTCCTGCAGGAGCGTATTGAGCTGCTGCATCGACAGTGGGATGAAATCTGCCACCAGGTACTCAACACTCTTACCTCTGCTGGTTCTCTGAAATACACTGTACATCATTTATCTGGTACTAGAATATATTGTGGGAAGAGTTCCTAAAATAGCTTTGCAGCAATGACAGGGATCACAAAATATTAACACAGTGACATTTTAACTTCCTAAAAAATACCAGAAGGTGGTGCTGTTGTTCCATGAATTGCATCAAAAACTATATACCGTATATGACTGAATATATATATGACCATTAGACATGTCATTCAATAGAAAAAGACTAATAATTATGTAGTGCAACAAGATCAAAATAAACTGCTCGTAAATAAATAATTACAGTATGTGTTGTTGCTTGTTCCCTGTTATTGAATTTAACTCAACATTCCATCACTTCATATTTTAAAAGGAAAATTTACGATTGTCATTAGTTGATTTGGCGTGCAAACTTAATATAATAGAAACCCTGAAACCTCAAGCCCTCACTGATGCATCCTGTCTGAAGCAGATAAAATACACACAGGAAGTACACAGAAACACACACTCTCTGCTCCATGCAACTGCATCGTACATGGTGCACATGGTGCAGTCGCCTCTGCTTCCCTTTGATATCATTTGTGAACAGGCATTGATAAACAGTGATGCACTATTACCTGACATCACTGTGCCTCTGCAGCTGACACTGCGCGGGCAGCAGGTGAGTGAGAAGCTGAATGAGTGGATGGTGTTCAACGAGAAGTACAAGGAGCTCTGCGAGTGGCTCACCAACATGGAGAGCAAGGTCTCCCAAAATGGAGACATCAGCATTGAGGAGATGATCGAGAAGCTCCGCAAGGTAAATAGAAACATGCAAGAACGGTTGCAATCATTTCAGACGTATCTAACAACTTCTGTATACTTGTTATGATCGACATTTTACTGATTCTCTTCCTCACATTGACTTCCCTTCATGCACCTGTTGTATTGCTTTGTGTCCTCAGGACTATCAGGAGGAGATCACCGTGGCCGAGGAGAACAAGCTGCAGCTGCATGAGCTGGGAGAGCGCCTGGCCCGGGCCAGTCACCAGAGCAAGGCCGCTGAAATTGAGCAAAAACTCACCAAAGTCAGTGACCGCTGGCAGCACCTCCTGGATCTCATCGGAGCCAGGTGAGGAGACACTAACAAGGGCACCTAGAAGATAATAAGACACAATCCCTCACAAGGGAATGATGCATTGGAGATGTATTGAGGTTTCAACATTGTGTCAACAGAGTGAAGAAGCTGAGAGAAACTCTGGTGGCTGTGCAGCAGCTGGATAAGAATATGAGCAGCCTGCGAGCCTGGCTGGCGCACATTGAGACCGAGCTGTCCAAACCCATCGCCTACGACTCCTGTGACTTCCAAGAGATTCAGAGGAAGCTTGACCTGCAGCAGGTAACGATGCGATGCATTAAGCTTAACCAAGCATTGGAATCTATTATACTGATCATTCTCTGGCCCTGGCTTTGCCTTTCTCTTATTATTTCATACACACACTCTCTTTCTTTGCCTCTCAGGAGCTTCAGCGTGACATAGAGAAACACAGCACTGGAGTGGCTTCAGTGCTGAATCTGTGTGAGGTGCTTCTGCACGACTGTGACGCCTGCGCCACCGATGCAGAGTGCGATTCCATCCAACAGGCGACGCGTAGCCTTGATCGCCGCTGGAGGAGCATCTGTGCCTTGTCCATGGAGAGGAGACTCAAGTAAGTCAGATGCTGGGTGAAAACAAAAAGGAGAGACGCTTAGTTTGAAAGAAGAACAGCTTTCTCTCGTCATATTTTATAAATATTACACAATCGTTTGTTAGGATTGAGGAGACGTGGCGTTTATGGCAAAAATTCCTGGATGACTTTTCCCGATTCGAGGAGTGGCTGGCCACTTCAGAGAAGACTGCTGCCCTGCCCAACTCCTCCGATGTACTGTACACCGTAGCCAAGGAGGAACTGAAGAAATTTGAGGTACAGATATTTCACAATCTGCTCCTTGCAAACCGTCTTCCACTGACACCTGAAAAAAACAACGCAGAAGGATGGTGCTGTTTGCAACTGACGTATGTGTAAACTTCTATCTTTCTTTAGGCATTTCAGAGGCAGGTCCATGAGAGTCTGACCCAGCTGGAGTTAATCAACAAGCAATATCGCCGCCTGGCCAGAGAAAACCGCACTGACTCCTGCTCTCGCCTGAAGGAAAGTGCTCACACTGCCAATCAGCGATGGGACAACCTGCAGAAGAGGGTGGCATCCATCCTCCGCAGGCTCAAGGTCCATTCATATGTTTTACTTGAATTATGTTTTTACATGCTTTGCCCAACGTTACATTTTCTTGCTCCAGAGAAGATTTTGTTGAAGTTAATATATACTATATATACACATTACATGCGCACTTGATAATTCTGACATGTCTTCTTATTATGTGCAGCACTTTATAAGTCAGAGGGAGGAGTTTGAGACGGCGAGAGACGGCATCTTGGTGTGGCTGACGGAGATGGACCTGCAGCTGACCAACATCGAGCACTTCTCTGAATGCGACATTCAGGCCAAGATCAAACAGCTCAGGGTAGGAGTGTCACAATCTTTCACAATCTGTAGGAGGTCCAGTGGAAGAACTTAACCAAATTAACGACCGGTCGCCTTCCTCCTCTCATCCTACAGTCGTTCCAGCAGGAGATCTCGCTGACTACAGCCAAGATCGAGCACATCTTCCACCAGGGAGAGGCCCTGATAGAGAAGAGCGAGCCTCTGGACGCTGCCGTCATCGAGGAGGAGCTGGAGGAGCTGCAGCGCTACTGTCAGGAAGTGTTTGGTCGTGTGGAGCGCTATTACAAGAAGCTCATTCGCCTTCCTGTAAGCGATCATAGCTAATTTGATTAATCTCATAGTTCACTATTTATTGGTTGCTTAACTCCGCTGCACAAACTGTGTTTGGTCTGAACTTTGTCTTCAGCTTGCAGAGGATGACACCGAGGTGTCCCTCTCGGACCGCGAGCTGGAGCTGGACGAAGCTGGTGATTTGTCCAGCCTGCCGTGGAGTGAGCGTTTGGGTGACGGCTTCCTGTCACCTCTGCCCTCCTCTGGTCGCTCCGCCTCTCTGGCAGCCCAGCTGCGCACCGAGCGTTCAGGCAGGGACACCCCGGCCAGCGTGGACTCCATTCCCCTGGAGTGGGACCATGATTATGACCTGAGTCGTGGGTTGGAGAGCGCCAGCAGGGCCCTCAGAGAGCAGCAGAGTGAGGAGGGAGACTTCCTCCAGAGACCTGCCTCAGCCTTGTCAGGTCAGCCTCCATGCACACACAAGACTCCGCTTAAAGTTTAGGAGATCTTTAAGCTTAACTTCTGAGATTTATACCAATTATGTTTATGATCATTGAGTTATAGATGAGAAGGAACATCTGTGAATACATTATTCTCTTAAGCAAAAAATGTATATTATACCTTTTTATAGTATGTTTTTTGTAGGCATGTAATTAGAGTTTTTTTAGTTTGGCCTAAGTCCAGTCCGATATCATTGAGAGGGGAGGGGACTATGACATATACTGCAACCAGCCACCAGGGGGCGATGGAGGTGTCTTGGCTTCACTTTTAGCCTCTGTATCTGTCTGCTCTTCAGCGCTTCTGGCTTGTGTCCACTTAAAATTCAGCAGACATTTGTCAAATGTTGCATAATCACATGAATAGTGGTTCGTTTTCTACTTCTGCAAATATCTGAGCTTGTCTCACTGGAATATATCTGTTGCTCAAAGAAGTACTCCCAAATGTTGCAAGAAAGCCATTAATAAAGTGAGTTCTCCTGTGAGTGATAAACAGCAAGTGCCAGATGTGATCAGTTAATGAGGCAAAGCTTGTACTGTTCCCTGCTAAATGTGTGTACTTGTAATGTTTCTTCCAGATGTAGTGATCCCAGAGAGCCCCGAGGCCTTTGTTAAACTAACAGAACAAACACTGAGGTCCTCCACTGGTAGGCACACAGCATACCCCAGCATGCCACGAGTGCTTGGGGGCGAGAATTAACAGCCACACTCTTAAGAGATATTTCACTTTTAGCCTACTCACTTGGCTTGGACTTTGATTTGTGTTGATTTCCTCTCTTTAAACACACTTTGGAAACACACTGTAGCCAATGGCAACACTTTCTAACACCGGGGCATAGGATCAATTCCATTTGTTTTTATTTCTTCAATTCACTGGTTCTGCGTTTGTCCTCAAAATTGGGCAGAACTGAAATGGAATTCAGCCTAACCCTTCTTTCTAACTGGCTTTCCTACTTTGGTTTGACTTGCAGTGTGCTGTGTGGCTTTAACCTCTTTGGGTTTTCATGTTAGAAGATGCATGTTGTGGTACTGTCACTGCTAACAGTCCTGCACAAGGATAGCAGATTTGTTTCAACTAAACTTTTCACAGTCTCCGTTCACACAGAGGCACGTCGCTAAAGACGAGGCTCAGGGAAGAAACTGTTTTGGGGAGTAAGGGCCGTAAATGACTTAAGATTTGGGGGAAAACTATATCCCTGCCCGCATGTTTCAAACAATTATTTGTCTCCTTTTCTTCTGCGTCGCTGTCTGAACGGGGCCTTTCCCTCTAGTTGGAGCATATTTCATATAACAAACCTGAATGAACTTGTTCTGCAAAGATGAGCATCTGATGTCGTGTCCACAGGGGAGGTTCCATCTACAGACTCACACCCTCTGGACGCCAGCCGCTTCCACCTGCAACACACGGACAGCAGCCACAGTCGCACCCCCACAGGCCTCGAGCTGGATGGCTCTTACATGGGATACGTATGTGATTTCATGCCAAGACACCCTCTCTAAAAAATCTGTCTAAAACATCGATATAGTCCTTTGGGGGGATTCCAGAGTAGCCAGTTTTGTTATTTGATTAAATTCCTAATATAATCTGTTACACTTGTTGTATAAGATGTAATCAAACTCCTTCTGTACTATAGATGAGACTGCTCGGGGAGTGCCGTGGCAACATCGACACGGTGAAGAGGATGGGCTGTGAGCTGAAAGAGGAGGAGGACACGGTGTCTGGACTGGCAGATCCCAGCAGCTCTGAGTCCCAAACATCAGGTACTTCTTATACAAGCACCTGTCTCACAGTCTTCCTGCAAGGGTGGAGGAGTAGAGGGACTGTGGCGGGGATTAGAGGCTGACCATAGATTGCAGGTAGTGAGGAGCAGTCAGCACCAGTGTCTTAAAGGTTGGCACCTGCAGAGATGGGAAGCCAGTGAAGTGACTAAAAGAGGGGAGTGACGTTAGATTGTTTAGGTTGCATGAAGGTCTGATGGCAGAGACAGGTAGTCTTAAAATCATATCTCCTTGTAATAGTTTCTTGACACTCTGCATCCTAGGGGTGATTGAACGCTGGGAGCTCCTGCAGGCTCAGGACCTCAGCAAAGAGATGCGCACAAAGCAGAACCAGCAGCAGTGGCAGCAGCTGAACTCTGACCTGAACAATGTGTGGAGCTGGCTGGGAGAGACGGAGGACGAGCTGGAGCAGCAGCGGAGGCTGGACCTCAGCACGGACATCCAGACCATTGAGCTCCGCATCAAAAAGCTCAAGGTGACATGTTTTGATTTTTTACTACAAAACCTTCAGAAAGTTGATTATATCTGAGACAACTTGTATGTGTTCCTTGTAGTGTTGATGATTTTATCTGCTCCTAACTTCCTTTGCACTTATTAATTAACCATAAAATAAAACTATACTGTTCATCTACAGGAGCTGCAGAAGGCTTTTGACAAGCGGAAGGCTATCGTCCTGTCCATCAACCTGTGTAGTGCTGAGTTTGTGCACTCAGACTCAGAAGACTCCAGAGAGCTTCAGGCCAAACTGAAAGACATGAACAATCACTGGGACAAGCTGGGCACCTCACTGGACGAGTGGAGGTCTTCATTACAGGAAGCCCTCATGCAGTGTCAGGTAGGTGCCAACGAGTCCTGATGGGCAAACTGAGGGATCTGAGTTTCAGTGTGATCGTTAGGTCTTGTTGTTATGCATACAGTTGAACTTCTCCATTCCTGATCCACATCTGGTTAACAGGACTTCCATGAGATGAGCCACGGTTTGCTGCTCTGGTTGGAGAACATCGACCGCAGGAGGAACGAGGTGGTTCCCATCGACCCCATCCAGGACAGTGACACTCTCCAAGAGCATCATAAAACGCTTACGGTATAGAACTTAAAACTTACATCCATGTTGAAGTTTAGTTCTTCAATTGTTCTAGAATTCATGGCTGTAATTTTACAATCCCCAACAGCAAATCCGCCGGGAGCTGCTGGATTCTCAGCTGAAAGTCGCCTCGCTGCAAGACATGTCCCTACAGTTGCTGGTCAACTCTCAGGGCAGCGACTGCCTGGAGGCCAAGGAGAAGGTTCATGTCATTGGGAACCGCCTCAAACTCCTCCTGAAAGAGGTCACTCGAGACCTCCGGGAGCTGGCAAAGATTCTAGACATCACCAGCAGTCAGCAGGTGCAGTACCACCTCAACACTACAGACCACTGGTTCCCCCCACGTCCTCATATCCGATGTCTCTCACTGTGTCTTTTCCTTTCTGCTCTCTTTGTGTAAACATTTCCTTCGACAGGATCTGTCATCCTGGTCCTCTGCTGATGAGTTGGACACGTCCGGGTCTTGCAGTCCTGTATCAGGGAGGAGCACTCCAAGTCGGCGTCGATCGGTAACGTTCACACCTTCCTGTTCACGCTGCTCTATGAGAACCCAGGTGTTTGGTAACCCCACCGAGACATATGAGTAACCTGTGTCCCGAATGCGCCGTGAAAGGCCAGAGTCACCCCGTCATCCCGAGATCTCTCCACACACCTTTCTCCACCTCAACAACCTGCTTCACACACCTTCCTTCTGAACTCTGGACCTTCCTCCACTTCTTACCCCTCATGCATGTTCTCTGTTCCCGAACGCAAACCCTCCAGAGAATGGTGGAATCCTTTCTTTCTAACTTCTTTCCTTTTCTTAACTCTGTTTTCAGTTCTGCCCTCGTTCTCTCTTCCAGTATTTCCAAACTGAAAACTTTTCAAACCTTTTCCGTAGACAGAAACAGAAGCGTAGAGCAGAGCATGTTGTTTTCATGGTGAAGTACGCATGACTTGTTTTATTTATAATGTGAGGTAAGATTAGGATCAAAACATCAGTCCAAATAAGCATGTCACCGCTTATATTTAAGTGTATGTAACTAAATGTCACCGAAGGAATTCATGCATCACATTGCATTAATGTGTAGCTTCCTATTTGCAGTTTATCTCACTCACGAGTCGACTCACTTCAAAGTAGCCTTTGACGAGTCAGATTCTTTATCATGTTATGAATCTGTCGCCTTCACGTATGATTTTGTTGCTGCTCTTCTTTCATTTTGGGATTTCTTTTCATCGGTAGCTTTGTCTTTATTTGCCTGGACTGAAACTTTCTTTCTTTTACCCTCCCCCCCACCCCTGTTCATTGCAAACAGCAACGGGGCAAATGTAGTCTGTCACAGCCTGGACCGTCTGTGAGCAGTCCACACCACAGGTACCTTTCTGTTGGTTACTAGCACCCCTAGAAGATAATGGAACTCATCAGCCCATGATGCACACGGAGGCCCATTCATGTCTTCTGACCCCCCACTGAAGACTTTGAAACAGCACCTAAAGAACAAAACAATCAGTGCCAGATTAGCAGCTCATGACAGTGAATTCCATCATCTTCTGTACGTCTAGACGCTCTGTGTAGGCTAGCAGCCCACACATCCTTGATGAAAGAGTTGGAATGGTGCAAGGCCTCTTCCCCGCCAAAGTCCTTGGCTGCTTACAGTAAAATAATCGCTAACCAGAGGGCTTTTCTTCCGTATAACACACATGTATCT
Organism: Macroramphosus scolopax; assembly: GCA_901007825.1. Lineage (NCBI taxonomy): Eukaryota > Metazoa > Chordata > Actinopteri > Syngnathiformes > Centriscidae > Macroramphosus > Macroramphosus scolopax. The sequence continues at coordinate 46,091 of CAAKHC010010495.1, read as the reverse complement.
CTTATCTAACACTCCCTTCGCTGATACTGAGCACACACGCCCTTTTTTTCTTCCGAGCCGGTAAATGTCTGCAATGAACAATGCAAAAGCTGCAGTTTCTCTCTCTCTCTTTCTATCTCTTGTGTGACATTTCTTCTTCTTCTTCTGCTGCTGCTATCTCACTGACTATCCACCATCTCCCCCCACACCCCCATCAGTCTGTCATCTGTGAGTCTTGCCTCTCAGGTCTCCATTTGTCAAGTGTGTGAGGGGCACTTTTGGGGGACAAAGACCATCATACTATAGTAGATAAATCATACATCACTATTGTTCATCCATCCTCGGAGTCACTTCGCAGGCCTCTTTTCTCTTAATTTAAAAGACGTGAATGGATAATCTTTTCAATATAAGTAGATTAAGTGATGACCAATCATTTTATTTTTAAGGTACAATGAATATATGCACAGCCCTGCCTTACAGCTGCAGCATGCTACAGTTACTCACTGTTGCCTCGTGAGGTACAAAGTAGTACTACAGGAAATTAAATTATCCTTAAATAATCCCTTTAACTGATTGTGGCCTTTGACCTTTGAGGCTGTTAGATGGGGTTTTTTTTATAAAGGGTGACTGTAAATAATCAAATTAAATCAACAGTTTGCGTTCTTCCTGAGAACCGAAGAGTCTCCCCTCTGTTTCCAGTCTTTATGCTAAGCTAAGCTAACACTCACCTGGCTCGTGTTTAAGGCTCGAGAGCGCTTCTGATCTGATTCTCATCTTGGCAAAAACAACAGTGTATTTTCAAAATGTTTAACTTTTCCCTTTAAAAACAGGCTTTACTGAAGAAGCTGTTTATAACGGACACGCTCTCCTCGCCTCGGCACGCTTTGCATTTTTCAGCAGGACACAAACTTTCTGAGTCCATTTAAAAAAACAAAAAAAATCTCAATATTCAGCTGACACCTGCAGCATGCCTTCTGTCTTTTATCCTAACAACGTCCTGCAAAAGGAATGCAAACGCACAAGTGTTTGGTGCAGAATGTCTGGGAAAAAGCGTTTTGTGTGTGTCCTTGTAGCTGTGTTCAATCCACCCAGTCTCAGTCAGTATGTAGATCATGATGTCTATCCGTCTCCACATTGCTTCAAAGCGTGTTGTCTTTCAAATGCTACATGCTACTTACATGAAGCGCCGCCGTGCAGTTCCCCTGTCGCTGAACTGAGGACTTATTTGGATTGAAAGTTAGTATATTAAGCAATGCAGGACACGGAGAGGAGGACATTAGATTAGAGTGCAGCAGAAGTTTATTTGATTAGGATAATTTGATTTAAGAAGTTTATTTTTGTGAATAGAAAAAGAAGAAGCAGCTTTAAGGTTGTTCCCTTACAGAAGGGACCCCTCAGCCTCAGAGACTTCATGTTCCTGTGGGAGGTTTTAATGTGATTATACACTTAGTGATTCATGTGAGAGAACAGAGGGACTTTGTGTGTTCAGCCAGTGTGTATCAGTGTTTAAACCTCTGCTGGTGTGTGTGTGTGTGTGTGCATGTGTATGAGCAGGTGTCGCAGCGACGATGGATCCGCTTCCTTCCATTCTGATCCGGAGACGCTGCCGGTGCGTCGGTCCTCCATTCTGTGGCGTGCCCTCTGGGTCGCGTTGCCTCTCCAGCTCTTCCTGCTCATGTTAGTGGTGTTTGCCTTCCTGTTGCCGATGTCCGAGGAAGACTACTGCGCCCAGTCCAACAACTTCGCTCATTCCTTCTACATGATGCTCCGCTACACTAACGGACCTCCTCCGGTATAGGCGGGCTGTTTTATTTCAGTATTCTTGCATCAATAGGACCTGAGATGGGATCATGTTTATGTCCTTTAAATCCCGTTGGGAGCAAACAACTGATGTTGGTCATCAGTTTGTACTTCAGAAACACAGCTGCCATCTGTTCATATCGCTGTGTAACAAACAGGCATCTCATTCTGTCGTAGTGTTGTTAAGACTGCTGGATCTAGACTAAAGAACCCAAACTGTCTCCACCCTCAGTGGAGCAGGTGAACGAACTCAACACACACGTTGTATTTCTGTCAAGAGAACCGGTCAGTCGATAGCACCAAGGTCTGGAATACCGGCTTTGAATTAACTGTACAAAATAATAACAATAACGTTGAATATATTCTACATCGAGATTATTTTTTACCCGTATTTTGGCATGCAGTTCTAATCTTCACTCTTATCCATCGTGTCTGTGGTGAACAGCCCATTTTAACTGGACTCACATCGATTTATATGAGATTAATTTAAGCCAAGTGGAGACACAATCACAAGAGATTAACATCCTTCTGTACGACTCAAGCTGTTTTATTTTTTTTAACAATGTCAGAATACGACTTTAAGATAGGGAATCATGACATATAGAGCTATTGTATTTTTTGTATGACTGTTCAGTTCAGTATCAAATGTATAACAGGTCAGGATTATAAAGTGTATATAATGTTTAAAGTGAATATGAAATATGTATGTATATGCGACCAACCGAAACAACGAATGCCAAATCTCCATTTCTGATATTTGTCTTTTTATTTGATCATGAGTGCAGTGAATCAAACCGAAGCTTCATGTCCAAACACCAAACGTATTTATTTGATCAGTTCATACAGTACAAGGTCTTTTTCCATTTTATCTTCAGACCTTAATTCTAGGCTTCATGATGGGTCAACTGTGTCGTCAGGCAGGTCCTGGGGCTGAGGGAGATGAAGTCTCCGGTGAGTAGGACAGTGCCAGGGCATGTTCACATGATGATGAAGGTGAGGGTGGTGATGATGAGCGTGAAGAAGAGTCTCCAGTAGTTTGATGATTTCAGAATTTGGGAGCACTGCAGCGTCCACCCCTAACATCTGGGAGACAACCATCTGGAAATCTACGAACTGAATAATGGAGGAAAAAAAACATCTGAGTTTGATTCCACCTTAACGGTGTTTGTGCAGGAGAGGCTTCAAGTGGCTGCTAAAATATTTGTGATGTAACAAATAATGCTCGTAGGCCACGCCTCTTAAAATCTGATCTTCAATGTGCACAAGAAGTAGCAGCAAGAAGAAACATGTTTAATTGAATATTAGCTAATATTCTTAGCATGCACAAGATACCTCTCTCTCCCTCGCAGACAGCTGAGCGACACTCTGCCTCAGGGTGTTGAGATGCTGCTGGTCCTCT